>OW386290.2:114595027-114748027 GCA_936432065.2 Rutpela maculata | reverse complement strand
AAAGTTTTACTAAATGAATTTAGTTTCGCTAGAGACTACTTAGCTTTAAAGTTCTTGTATAGTGGAGGTTCACGTACTCAAACACATTCGTGAGGACTTATAACTGCATAAGTTTAATGGCGTTCAATCAGTCCACAATTTACTTACTCCTAAGTAGTTGTTCAATATTATCGATACGGTAGCAACCCACCTTCGAGCGACTTTTAGGCAAAATTGAATTTTTGGTTTTTTATGTGTTCCTCTATAACTTTGTCATTTGGAAAGCCCCGCTATTGGCTTTCCTACCATCACTTTGTCGGGACCACTCAACGCGCTCGACCAAATTGCGAGCCGCTGAGTTAATCCAAACTCTTTCTATGCGAGAAACCGGCCTTGTACATGTTCATTGATTTTTATCAATTTTTGCTTATCGGCACTACGCCGGCTTTGTCAAAATCTTCTATTTTGTCTTTTGGATGCAGTGCACCGCTAAAATTTTATGCTCATACTTTAGAATTGGACTTTCAATGACCGTACATCAAAGGTCAATAATCTTGGGAGGAGGAATAAAAAAAAATAAATAAAAAATATTTCAAAGTATATTTTCGTGATACTTTTGAAAAATCAATTTTCAAGCCAAATTTCAACGTAGTTTTGAAAAATTAATCTGCGGGTGAAATTTTGGCGTACTTTTGAAAAATCAATTTTCAAGCCAAATTTCAACGCAGTTTTGAAAAATTAATCTGCGGGTGAAATTTTGGCGTACTTTTGATAAATCGATTCTCAAGCCAAATTTCGACTTGCTCTCACATCCTGAACCAAACACATTTTTCCTAAGTGAAAATTCGGTGTTTCTTCGAATTTTCACCTGGTCATTTCCAACGCCTTATAGAACCCAAAACGGTCCTTATGGACTGATCTGTGCCTCTGCAGACTCTTAAAAATGTCTTTAAATGAAATTTTTGCCTAAGTCGAATTTTGATTCTGTCTTCAACTTAGGACAATTTTGGAGAGTTCTACAACATTCACACAGCTATCAGAATGTTTCGATAGTTCAGCACCAGCTCAGAGGTCACCTTGTTTGATACAAGACCTCTCATAGCTGGCTACCTGTCGCTACATATATTAATATTTTCATTGACGAAATCTCTTTTGAGGTTTTCGCTTGCACATAGTAAAACGGCCTGAAACAGCCTGAAATACAAGATACTTACCAAGCACCATACTTACACCAGCACCAGTTCCCTCCTGAGTTTTGATTCATCTGTGTACCATTCCAGGCCTACGGGACTCGACTGTATATAAAATAGTGAACTTATAGACGGGGAGACACCGGTCGTCCTCTGACTTAGCAACGATCTGGTGCCTAGCCCTTGTTCCGTCGCATTCCACATTCCACCTTTAAACAGCTTATTTGCTGCTTTCCTAGCTTCCAGTTCCACTTCGACAAGTATATCGAAAGGCAATTTCTACAACTAGATCAACTATAGGAATAGACTGATATCCTTCGTGGAGATCACGTCTATTAAAGGAGACTATATGTCGCGAATATACAATGGGCCGACAGGCCTGAGTACTACGAATTTTGAAACCTGCTTTCTAAATTGTGGAACCAGAATAAAATTATTAACATGTGTGCTTGAATATGCTCGACGAGAGAACAAATAGCTCGAGTCCAACTCCGAACTCCATGCTCGTCGATACTTGCAAGTTTGACATTTTGATGGACTTCAAAAGGACAATAGATTTATTTTTCATCAGCGCCAGGATAGAATTTTCTACAGATGATCTCATGCATTTATTACTATATTTTTAACATCTCACGCCCCAAAGGGCCTTTTGATCACTGTGTAGAGTTACGAATTCCTCAAGAAATATTTTACTGTGGGCGACTAATATGTTAAAAATGTGAAAACCACGTAAATAAATGTAACAGTGAGATACACTCCTCTCACGAGTTCAATAGATGCTACGGCAAATGGCAAACATGCTCGTCATCTTCAATATATGTTCATACATGAGGTAACTAGGCTCGTAGATTCTATACATATTCCAGCATATTCGCTGAGGCAGGTACCAACTACTTTCACCAGCATTTCCGTCCAACATGTTCGAGCATGAGTGGATCCTTTTATAAAAACAATGTGGAATACTTTACTGTTTTAAGTGTTTCATAAACATGGAGGTATAAACAATAATAGGTCTATAATGCTAAGTCATCAGTAAAATAAATATAATGTATTATAGCCGAACAAAAAAATAACCAATTAAGAAATAGTATTTTAGGGAGTAAGCAAATGAAACAAATTATGAAAAGCTGTATGAAGGAAAAAACTAATGATCTTCAATAATCATTAGTAGTAATATCTTCCAGTAGATTAGTATGATGTATTATCATTTATAACTGAATTAATGATTTATTGAACGTCCGCAGTAAAGACGACAAAACTTCTCCAAATTATGCCACATGAATTTAGGATTGCATAATAATATGCCGGTTGCACTTTAGGTTCCATAAACATAAACATACCACATATAGTAGATAAACCCCCAGTAGTAGAAAAATATTCTGCAAAACATTCTGTAATTAAGAGGAAACTACACCAATCACAAAGTTTCATCGGTAAAGCTTAAGATGGTGCACAAGGGTAGGCAGTGTGGCTATTATTAAGCAATTCAAATCCAAATCCGGGGCTGCCTGGAAGGGGGTTACACATTTGGAAAAACGCAGACATACATCCATACCCACCGGTATTGTCGGTACCGGGGTTGGGGCTCGAACCCAGAGCGCGATATGCAGTCGGTCAGTATATTCACCACTCAATACGCCTTAACCCACTGAGCTACCGTGCCGGCAATTATTAACAGGTAAATTGAAGATTAATTGATTGATTTGAGGCGAGCGTAGAGGCGACTTCAATGTGAATATCAGTCGATATTCCGTTGAAGCAACGTCGAGCGCGGTTAGTACTTGGATGGGTGACCCATCTTGGGAAATACAGTGTTCTCGTCCCACCCTCTAGCGGCTTGTTTATCAGTGTATACGCGGAAGTTACGTAATTTCAGACGAGGATTACGTAGTGGATATACCGTCCTTCGGAGGGGATGTAAAGCAGGCGGTCCCTTGTCTATTAAATGTTAGGCAAGTAAAAGATCCCTACTATTCTTAAGGGAAGAGGTTCGGCAAAATTTCCAGGTTGGGGGTAGCTCGTCTCCTGGCGTCGGTGATAGGCCCTGGTAGTGGAAATAGGCCGACGTTAAATAAATAGATAAAAAAAAATTTGATTGATTGCCTTCCCAATCCTACCTATATTGTCTTGGATCACATCGCAAACATCTCGAGAGCAAGAGAAAGGGAGAAACACATCCTAAGATAAGATATTGAAAGGGAGCAGATAGAGTGAAAGAGGAATAGGGAAAGTGTAAGCATAAGCAGAGGAAGAAGTAGAGACAGAAAAGAATTCAATTAAACTTTTAAAAAGTGATGATACCAATACTCAACACCAAAAAACAGTATTTGAAACAAGTGGAGAGTTGTTAGGCGTAAAAAATGAAAATGCCTAACGAGATCACCAGTAGTGAATACATTTTCATGCCATTTGCATTATATTGCTAAGACCCAATACTAACAGTTTCTTAAAAAATTCAGGAAATAATTGTAAATGATTGATTAATCCAAAATAACCGCAATAATTTTAGTCATATGGACAAAATTATCATTTCAGGTTGGTAAATATTAATTCAAGGTCAAAAATGTTTTAAAAAATTTTGTCAACTTGTACTCGAATATGTCTTCGAAGAATCTCACCAGCAGCCTTCAAAATTCGATTTTTTATATATGCGTGGGAATGTATTATAGTATCTCTATTTTTGATGAAAACAAAAAACATCAGAATATAAGGTACTAAAGACTGAGGGATACGATAATTACAACATCTAAACTTACCGTAATTTCAGCAGATAGGTCTTTCTTCAATAGCACATCGTTTCTGATGATATTTCTGTTAATATTTTTAATTCTGATATCCATGGAAGCCTCACGCTCTTTGTCCTTTTTTTCTCGTAGATTCTCTTTTTTATTTATGTTCGCTCACTTTGTTAAAATTACTAAGATGGCATACGTACTTTTTACGAAACAGCATTTTTTGCTTGACCATACATTGAGTTTTGATTAAAGATAAGAAAGCTTTTATCCATTCATTGCACCTAATATTAAAATCATCTGAAATTGAGTCTTCATCAGAGATGTGCAGAAGAAACCTTTCATATTGATAAAAGTCTGTAAAAGTTATGTAAATAATATAATTATATGCACTTATTTGGTATCAAAATGACGCTTGCATCACCACGACTCAGATTTCACCATAAAAGAGAATATCAATGGAAAGTTAGAAGGAAAACTACCTGGAAACTTTCTGTTTTGAAAACTCCGAAAGTTTCCAAACAGTTTTCCTTCTAACTCTCCATTGGGTATATTGATAGCCTTTTATGGTGAAATCTGATTCGTGATGATGCAAGCTTCATTTGGATACCAAATAAGTGCACACAATTATATTATTTACATGATTTTTACAGACGTTTATCAAATATGGAAAGTTTCCTCTACACATCTCTGGTCTTCACTTTTTCCTTGGCAATTTTACACGGAACACTGCCTTGTAATTGTCCTCACTGCAGTACTCAATTAACCATCATTGCACACTAGTTGCTTTAATAAACTAGTTCATTTATCCATTTTACACAGAAATAAAAAGAAACGTACTTATAAATAACACTAAAATATTGGAGGTTATATTATGATATTTGTTCGAAGATAAACGAACAGAAGATGTGCTGCAATGAATTAGGTTTTGTCGAGTTGTCTTGTACCCGTGTGTATTTGGGAGACTAATGTTAAAAGATCCACGGTATATTGTGGCTGCGTTGCATCCTATTAGACTTATAAAGGACCAAGTATACTGCCTTGTGGGGTTCCAACGTTTATATTGTATTCCTGTGACGTCTCCTTTTCTATCCTCACAAGAAGCTTTCTGTTGGTTAAATAAGAAACTATCCAGTCATTTAGGACACCGCGTATCCCTATACTGGAAAGTTTCTCGCTAAGAAAGGTTATATTCAGGATATCAAATGCACTCCCATTACATAGTTTTTTGCATCAATTTCGTCGCAAATATTTTGTACCAATTCACTTGCAGCTGTTTCAGTAGAAAATTTATTCCTAAAACCATGCTGACATGGAGTTAATAGATTCTTATTATTTAAAAAGTCTGTAAGTCTAATTGCCACAATTTTTTCTATGATTTTTGCAAATACACTGAGTAGGAAAATAGGTCTGTAATTTTTTATATCACATTTATCTCCTTTCTTGAATACAGGAATTACGAGTGCAGTTTTTAGTTTTCCTGGAAATTTTCCTAATAAAATTGATTTGTTTATTATGTTGGCAAAACAAATTGAAAATTCAAGCCTACAGTCCTTTATTAGCTTTATAGGTACCTCATCCTCACCAGTGAATTTTTTATTTGGAAGCCCTACAATTATGTCACTTATTTCCTCTGGTGTGACCGGATTAAAAAACATAGTATCACTATTTGTATCTGAGCGCGTACATTCATCAGATTTTACACTAAAATGTTCAGATAGTTTTTTTCCTATCGAAGTAGCATAATGTCCAGCAAAAATACTGGACAATTTACTATTATAATGTTATAATGACATTTTCACAATTCAGAGAAATTTTTCCGTGCAATTTAGGACTGTGTAAATTAGAGTTTACTATTTCCCACAAGGTTTTAGTTTTGTTATGGGAATTTTCTATAATTTTTTTATTGTGCAGTTGTCTTTCTTTTATAATGTTCTTCTTGTACTGATTTTTCTTAAATTTATAATGTTTGTTTAAGTTCTCGTCATGCATGATTTTTTAAAATCTATTTAATTCTTTTATGTTTGTGATTCAGCTCGAAGTTCAGAAGAGAACTGGATTTTTTTGCGTTTTGTTTGACTTTGACGGTCTTGATGCATTTTTTGGGAAACGAAAGTTCAAAGCAATAGCTAAACTCAGTCCAGAATAGTTCAAAATATTCATCAATATAATTTATGTTATTTGCTTGATTTAGGATTTCCGACACGTTTTTAAAGTAGAATTGAAATTTTTTTATTGAGTTTTCAATGAACGTTCGGCGAGTGTTTATTGGTTGCTCTCTTGAGATAGTTTGTTCATCACTTATTTTTGTTGGGCGGTGTAAAATTTGTGCTGAGTGATCTGATATTCCTGGATCTAACAGTGAATACCTAGCATTATTTTTATTTGTTATAACATAGTCAATTGCTGTCCGAGAAATACCCGTTACACCACAATAAACTCTTGTTGGTTCATTAATTAATGAATTTTTCTCGAATTCTCTCAACTTGAAGCTTGAATTTCCCAGCTCGACCACGATAGTGATTGGGGGGCCCCCCATCCCCTCCCCTGCTTTTACTACAAGATATGCAATTTTATATTCTCGACTGTAATAATATATTATTCAGCGAGCGTATAATGATAGCTATTACTCACGAGCACGGGCGTATCCAGGGGGGGCAAGGGGGCAATCTCCCCCAGAGCTACAACTTTCTGTCTATTAATTATTACTTCGAGTTTGAAAAGACTGACTTACCTCAGAAATATAACAATCACAAGTCTCCTTAACGGCTTAGCCTTACTAAATATTCACCAAGAGATTCCTGTAACTTGCGGTGAAGTGTGTTAGGAGCTCGCAAAATTCAAGAGAGGACTAAATATTTAGTAATATACGTTTTGTTTCTGTTATTCTGTTTCATTTTATGAGAGAATTTATGTTTCGTTAATTACTTTTAATTAAATAATTTACCAATTTACGCTCATTGCTAACTAGAATATTTTTTGATTTTTGAAACAGAAGCTTTTTGCATTTGGCCATTGGCGCACACCCAAATGCAGATATGCACAGCACAGCAGCAACCTAATGAGTCAGTAAGTTGACGTAACAGGCAGGCCTGTCGGGAGGGGTGGGGCGTAAAGGGTGATCGCGCCCGGGCTCGTTTGGGGGGGGGGGGGCTTGGTTGAAATGATGAAAATTTGTATTATATTCCCCCGCTTGTCAAAAATGTTTTTAGGATTCCCCCTTGCTCGTCAAAAATATTTTTGGAATTTCTCTCTTCCGGCTATTTCAATTTTCCAATTTTTGCCACTGCTTGCGAGGATGATGATGATGATGAGCGAGCGTGTAATAGCTATTATACACGAGCAGAATACTTCACTTTATCCTCGACGTAATTGTTTAAATCGTTTAAAGTTGAAAAATAAAGTTAATTCACAGTAAAACATTGTTTTGACGTATAAGACGTCATACAAAAAAACATGGCCTTTCCCTTGGAAATAATGGGCTCGCCCGTTGGTTTTGAAAATTGCTAGTTCCCGATTGGTCAAAGTTGCGTTATAATGAGATTATGTTCAAATATAAAAATCATAAAACATTGCAAATATACCTCAATTTTGTGCTATTCTATAAAATCTATCGTAACGATTTAATGAATTTGTTCCAAAATTTACACTACCACTGCATTCTCATTTCTCCGAGTGGTATATATTTATTTCCGGACTATTATTTAATATTATCTAAATCGGTGCTTAAATAATCATTAGTGGTGACAAAATATGTAAATGTGTAAAAGTAAATAAGTGCCTAATGTTAATTTAAACGTGACGGATTGCCACGAGGTAATGGTTGGTCTACATATCCTTGACGCTTGTCTAGACTTGCGGCTACATGACATAATAATAGATGTTATACAAAATTTAATCTAAACTACAGGATGGCAGCTTAAATGATATCTCAATTATTTTGAAATGATCGCACAGGCAACAATTTAAATGCCTTTTAAATTTGTTTAGGTAAATGCAGTTGCCCTCCCCCATTTGTTTTTTTTAAACTTATTTTTCTCAGAAAGTTTGCGTCCGATATGCGCCCCTTTGCTCTTAACGCTTTTTTGTTCCTATTAACAAAAAAGTTCAAAAATAGCATAAAATTATAAAAAATAGCAAGTGCACTTTTGCACCCCCAGTAAGAAAATTAGCGCCATCTCTGGAGGTAGATAGGTGAGGGTGAGGCGGGGGGCAAGTTTTCATGTCTTCAATTTTTTTTTTATTACAGTTTATTAGTGAAGAGCTAGCGCCTCCTTACGCCCTTTAAATTAACGCTAGCGCAGTAACCCTCACTAGGTAGGGAGCTGGTGGCAAAAATTTATTGTGTGACTGAAGTTGAAAAGTGTAAACATGTCATAATAAAAGCCGGTAAAACCATTTCAGTCATTACAGCGTTGCTGAGTTTTTACTTAACAGTTAATTATAAATGCAATAAAAAAAACATTCCTGCATGATTTTATTGTGTCAGCCACTTGTTTTAAACGATGCTTGTCAATATGACATTGATATAAATGCAGTCGACTGAAATCTATGTGTCTTCGTTGTTTTGCAATTTTTTTTTTTTATTAATTTATGATATACCAAAAATTAAGTGAATTTACTGTCGTTGTACCTTATACCAAAAGTTTCGCAAAGTGATAAGAAACAATAAAACAAACTTCAGTCATCTGTATATTGCTGCGTTTAAAGGAGGTGAATTTTCAAAAATGGGAAAAAAATACGGTTCTATATTATTTTACCGTGTCGACCACTTTGTATGAAGCTTTGTTCATTAATAAAAAACATAAAAAAAAAATAGTGGCTGTAATCTAGGGGTGGTAGAGGGAAACTGACATGATAGAAAATTTTTTGCCAAAATTAGCACATCAAAATACTTTAGAAAATGTATACCAAACTATAATAAAAGACGTGTATTATTATTATTATTCATGAAAACAAGGGGGATTGTCCAGTTCTACATACAGTAAGGCAATTGAAAATGAGAAATAGGACAAGCTGTGTACTGTATACTGAATATGTAAACACCCTGCTAACATCAGGTCTTCATTATCCTTTTCCATCATTGTGTTGATGTGTGTTTGGCCAAATAAAAAATCTCATCCTGAAACGTTATGACAATGGGGAACGTGCCCATTTTTTTTTTAATTTCATTAAAGTGTGTATTTATGTATAAAAACCCGCCACACCGAATATCAGCTCTTAAATCGCAGTACTTACTTTGCAATAAATAATTAAAGTTGAAATCCTCTCCACTCCTCACAAAAAGTACTGTGACGTCACCGGGTGAAAACAAGTCTAGCGTGGTATTCAACAGATGGCGTACTTTAGCCATTCACCCTAATTAATAGACTGGGCGGCGATTGAATGAATGAATGAATGAATGAATGAATGAATGAATGAATGAATGAATGAATGAATGAATGAATGAATGAATGAATGAATGAATGAATGAATGAATGAATGAATGAATGAATGAATGAATGAATGAATGAATGAATGAATGAATGAATGAATGAATAAATAAATAAATAAATAAATAAATAAATAAATAAATAAATAAATAAATAAACAAACAAACAAACAAATAAATAAATAAATAAATAAATAAATAAATAAATAAATTAATTAATTAATTAATTAATTTTAACGAAAAAAAAAATCCCAAATCCCGCCCCCTCTAATTCCTTAATTTTTGTAGGAATTCAAAAAAAAAAGAGTTTTAGCAAATTTAATTATATTTAAATTACCTAGAGTAGTGCTTTGGCGTAGGAGTCAAGATTAAAAAGTTGCCAACTGTAGAAGCTCAAAATTTGCGATTTTTTGCCGTACGTGGCCGACATTTCTGTAGTTATCTCCGAAACGAATAAAAAAAATCAAAAGTCTGGTGATAGCAAAAGATTCGTAGTGGAAAATACTCGTTGACTTTATTTTTTATTTCGAGCTAACTCCCACCGTTTCGGAGATATCTGCGAAAAATAGCAAAAACATGCAATCTTGACTCGTTCATATTTTTCGAAAAACACCATTGGGACGGCCGTACGATGTCGCGACGTAAAGGGGAAGTCTTCCAGATAAACCTGATTGTAAATTGCACGGCGAAATTCGAAAATTCGGCTCGGCACGAACGAATCAAAAGTAGCATTTTGTGACATTTCAGAATATTGAAGATGTTTTTCCAACGAATTTTAGGTTAGGTTGTGTCCACTGCTAGTTGTTTCTGACAAATGAGCATGCGAAAGCAGAATCTTTGTCGCTTGACGCCGTCATCCGACTTTCACCCTCTGACGTCACGTTTCAGGAGTGGGTAAAATTCGACAGATTTTAATAGCTTATATTTCTGGAGGAATTTTTTAAAAAATTTTTTGTTGTCTATGGGGTTTTTAATGATGTTAGTTTACGATTTTGAGTATTTTAATTCAATTTTATTTTTTGGGCAAGTTCCCTATTGGTGAGACCCAATTGTTTTTCTAACTGCTTAACACAAAAAGCCGCTTTTATTTTCTTTTAGTCGTGCACTTCGTAATAAATTGCAGCATTTAAAAATCACATGAATATTGAGAAAACATCAACATTAATCATCTGACTACGGTATTGAGCATCACTGTGTAGGTCGAAGCAAAAATAGAAATGCTAATTAAAGTGCATTGTAATAATTAATATATTATTAGCTATAAAACTTTTCAAGTCATAAATTTCATAATTACAAAAGACAATTTACCTGATCAGCGAATAAACATTTATTTATTTAACAGTGGGACACTAGTTGAATGAACTCATACCGCAACGGACGAGATGAGATTATAAGTTATGCGGTATATTAATATGTAAGTATATAGGTATATGAAAGCATACAGAATATAGTAGGTAGTCGTTTTGTTTTGAATCATGACCTGATAATTTATAAGAAGCAGTTGATATGATGTTACGCTTCATTTTTCGTATGAAGTATTATCCGGTTTGGCATAGCATAAAATATGTAGCAGCTTTAAACCGTTACTTCTTTGTATAATGATTGTTGTAAGGTCGTCTTAGAGATTGTTAAAGAATATTTTATTAGTGTTATTATTAATTCCCTAATTGAATACAATTTTTATGAATAACGGAAAAATGAATTTGACAGGTTTGCAAAATAGTTAAATAACAAGCAAAAAAGAAAAAAATTATGTTATTTTATACAAGAACCTTCAAAACTGTGAACCATTTGAAAAAATAGCGAAGTGAAACAAATTGTGATAAAAGAAAACCACAATATTGGACATACAGAAATGAAGCAAAAACTATACAGGGTGTTTCATAATGGCGTGGTAATATTTCAGGGTCAGATTCTTTGGGTCATTTTATTAAGAAAAGTTCATATGCCCGCAACGGCTTAAATTTTTTGCTAGAGGGTGTTGAATTTTTTTTTAATCGGTATTTTTTCATACCTGAGAAAGTAATTTAAATATTATTTTCAATTTTGGTATGTGTTAATACAATATAAAACCACACATTTTAGTTAGAATAGTTATTTTATCGCTCCACCAGTGGCGTCCCTACAAACATATCCTATGATATTTTTTACCAAAAAAGTGCTGCGCCACTGACATTTTTCCATGTGGATATTTTTTTTTGATTATCCTGGTCAGTTCTACATGAAAACGGTCTCTTGCGTTTTTCTCGACTAAAACAATTAAACTCAAATTGCTTCATTAATAGTATTGAATAATAATTTTTGAACACATAAATCCAGTTATCCTGGAATAAATGACTTTTACAAACATCATTTTCAAAACAATATTTGTTGATATAAAGTAAGTTACTGGTGTTCAAAATCATCTCATCGTAACAACATTATTTCTTCGTTAAAAATTATTATTTTTGGGTATTCAGCAGAAAACTTTCAAAGAAAACATTCGTTTGTTTCATATACCATTGATGCAAGTCTGACCAAAATAGAAGATCAACAAGAGTTCCCCCTACGAAACGACTTGTCGACTTCTTTCTTATTATATCTAACATTCAGCATGAAAAACAATAAAACAACCTTTATTTCTATATATTGATGATTCAAGTCTGATCATGCCAATATAGTATAAGAGACCTTACCTTTACGAGGAATTCTTTCTAGTATCTCTAGGCCTACCTAGAGGATACTTCACCACAATCAAACATTTGTTACATTTCAATGCCAAAAAATATTAAGAAGCACAAAGAAAAAAGTTATAAAATTTCGCTCACCGCATGCATGTCCCAATAAATGAAGTATTTCATATGTTTTCGATTGATTAAAACCTCTAAACATTGTACAATCTTTTTCGTTCTCTTTAGAACTCATCAGGAATGTTAGATGTAGTAAGAAATAAGTCGATAAGTCGTTTCATAGGGGGAACTCTTGTTGATCTTCTATTTTGGCCAGACCTGCACCAATGGTATATGAAAGAAACGAATGTTTTCTTTGAAAGTTATCTGCTGAACACCCAAAATAATAATTTTTAACAATGATGTAAGCAAAAATACTAGGTATTTATTATTTCTTTGATTTTTAGTGTTTCATTAAATTTATTTCATTTTCTCACTGTTTTTATTCGAATATCTCAGTAAATATGGTGAATTATATGAATGCGCAAATGGCGACAATGCATTACGTATATGGTCTCGCAGATGGTATTGCAGATGGTATTGCAACAAAAGCCAGAAGTATGTATCAGGAAAGATACCCTAATCCTGCTTTGCCAGATAGCCGAAACTTTTCGACTATTCATCGCCGTCTTTGTGAAACTGGTAGATTCCAAAAAAAGTACTTCGGAAGGTAGACCTCGAACTGTCAGAGCATCAGAAATTGAGGAAGCGGTGCTGCAGGAAACAGACGAACATCTTGAGACGTGCACGAGGAAGATTGCTAGAGCTATGAATATTTATCATCAAATGTTTTGGCGAATTTTAATTGATTTTTTGTTGTATCCGTACCATATTCTAAGAGTACAGGCATTACTTCCCAGGGATTTTCCACAGCGTGTGAACTTCTGTCAGTGGTACATTCAGAATGTTACACTAAATTTGTCTAGGAATGCTATTCAAAATTTCCATAACAATCATGTATGGGTGGACGAAAACCTTCTTGTCACGACCGAAACATTTCCAAAAGCAATTTTCGGTTAATGTATGGGTAGGAATTATTGGTAATAATTTTATAGGCCCTTTTGTTCTACCAAGGTGCTTTAATAGACAATCTTACCTGATTTTTTTCCAAGAAGAACTACCTGTGTTACTTAAAGATGTATTAAATGCACGATGGAGCTCTTGTAATGGCCAGTAAGATCTCCCGATCTCAATACTTTGGATTTCTTTTTGTGGGGTCATCTTAAAACCCTGGGTATAAAACTCCCATTAACACTTTGGAAGATTTAAGAGAACAAATACTTGCCTTGTGTGAAACAACGCGGAATATGCCGGGAATATATGAACGAGTGCGCAAATCGATGCGAAGACAGGCGGAAGTGAAGATTTTCAACAATTTTTATAAAACAAAATTTATCATTATCAATGTTAATAGTAATTAGTTTCGATTTAAATTTAGTTGATTTAATCGAGAACTGTGCGTCTGACGACAAAAGCAATGATACCGTTTTCATGTAAAATTGACCAGGCTAATCAAAAAAAAATATCCACTTGGAAAAATGACACTAAATTTTAAACTTAGACCCCCTCCCTACACAACGAAAAAATAAACCTTGTCCTACGCAAAATGTAATGTTAGTCTTAAGATTATAATATTTCAATGGACTACTTACTAAGGCTCGCATTAGACTATAAAAGTTCTTTGACAAAGATTTTTTATAATAGATATTTTTTATGAGAAATGTGTAATATTTTATAAAATATGGTTGATATTTTATAAAATGGTCTATTACACCATCACATTTCTCATTTCTCATAACATATTATAAAAGATCTTTGTCAAGGAACTTTTATAGTCTAATGCGGTCCTAACTTTTACTTTCCCTTTCTTATTACTTAACGTAGAATCACCTCATGGATTTATAGACAGTAATTCAGAGGAAACCTGTATAATTAGTACGAAGTTCCCATACCACTAGATATATGCTAAATAACACAATATAACTTATAACCATCTACTAAAATGATCATAAAATCCCAACTTAATACTTTCTCTTCACTTTAATCATATGAAGAGCTTTTGAGAAATATTTGAACGTATAAAAAAGTGTCTCATGTTGTAAAATGCGGAAATATAAATAAACAGTAATGAACAACGTAAATTTATATTCGCCATAATAGTTACATTTATTGCTTCTTTTTATTACCACCATATTTTCTCATATGCAATCAGTAAAGTGGTGGCGGTGTATTTAAAGTAACCGTCAAACTATGCGACACAATTTATTTTACTACCAATTAGACATGTTAATTAAAATTATAGTTTTACGAGAAGTGAAAATAACTTAATAAACAGTGGCTTCTGAGGTATGGCTACATATTGGTGATTTCCTTCAGAAATGTCCTCTTAGGCCATTACCAGTTTTATCCGTTCAGAGCACTCCACTTCATCGGAAAAATCGGAAAATTCTACTCTAATTGTATACATTTCATCAGTCTTCAACTAACGACAACTTAATACAAGACTAAATAATTCTAGAACACCTGACCCAAGTCCTTTGGATTTTTTCTTTGAAGGCACCTCAAATCATTACTACATTAGTTCCATACAAAATGGGCAAACGCTAAGGGATTGCATAGGAGCATCTTGCCAAACAATAAGAAACAAATTCTGGAGTTTTTCAAAATGTACGGGATTATTTTATGAGAAGGAGAAAAGTATGTACCGCTGTAGAGAATAGCCACTTTGAACCACTGTAATTATGAATCCTTAAGTAAGTTTAATGATGGTGTTTTTTTTGCATTTTTGATGAGTTTGCATTAATATATTCGCCGCGTACAGACTGAACGAAAGCCTCGCCTCGAGGCATGCCTCGCGAGGCTGCCCGTAGCTTTAAAAAGCCGTGTATCGACTTTGCGAGGCTGCCTCGCGCGGCGGACCTCGCGAGGTGTGCTTCGGATACTTTTTGCCTCAGAATGTCTGAACAACGGATCGAGGCAAGTGCACGAGGCAGTGTGATCCAATGCGAACAATTCAGTTTTATCCGAGGCAGTTATGTCAGCGTACGTAAATAATGCCGCCGCTGCGGCTCGGTGGTGAAGTGCTTAAGATGTTAGGCTTGCGATCACGGAGTCCCGGGTTCCAATCCTGGCTAGGGTATGGATGTATAGTGGCGTTTTTCATGTGTTACCGAGATGGTAGCAGTGGGTTAGACTGCGGTTGTGTGAGAGACAACACGGTCTAGTCGCTCTTCTCTCCTGAGTTCGAGTCTCAGCTGCGGCAGATGGCAATGTCGCAGGGAATGGGTGTTGTGATGTTGTCTATGTGTGAGTGTCTGTCCTGGTAGAGTGGAAGATCAGCCTACGGCTGAACTCCGCTGGGACATTAATATAAATAAGGCTAATAAAAAAAAATTATAATTAACCGTGTTATAAAAAACGCAAACAGCAAGTGTCAGGGGAATTTGAGTGACGGCCTTGAAGCGGTCGTGTACTGTGCTTGGGCTTTTGCTCACCCACATATAAACTATGAATATCCATAATGTTTGTTATGTCTATAAAAATGGTGCCTAACTTGATCTGTTTCTATATGCTTACTCATACATATATTGGAATACTAAAATTGGATCATTCGATATCCAAGCCTTGTAACAGTAATACAGTATTGTTTAATTAAACTTCTTTTGTGAATATTCCTTTTTCCTTTCTTTGTGACCTTCACCTGACAATTCAGAAGTGTGGGATTACCCTAAAATCAGTGTGTTTGTGGGTGCCGTTATTGTGTTTAGTGCCAACATGAATGAGGGAGACAGATTCTCAGCCGAACCTTCCACTAGCGGCGGAGACGGAGAGGTACCCGCTAGAAGCCTAACACCACCGTTAACGATGCAACAACAATTAGAACTGTTACGGCAGGAGGTACTGAAATTAAAAAGTGGACATAAGGTGAGTAGTACCCCTGTATATTCATGGAAGGACGTCCCGACATTTGATCCTGATTTAAAAACACTGTCAGTAAACAAGTGGGTGCGACTTGTGGATCAACGGGCTTATTTCTTACGTTGGGATGATGTAACAACTACGAAGTTTGCTGTTGAGAACTTAGTCGGCCGGGCGCGCGATTGTTTATTAAATACAGACGTGACTTATCGAAATTGGAGTGATCTGAAAATATTCCTTCGTAATACATTTGACATTGATCCAAATGCGACGGGGAAACTCTTTATAGATGCCGCCAACTATAATTCAAGTAGTGCGCGAAATTATGTAGACTATTACAATAATAAACTTTTTAAATTAAACCGGCTTGCCTGGGCTATCCCAGAGAAAGACAAAATAAATATAATCGTAACGGGAATTACAGAAGAGAAAATACGGCACGTAGCATCCACTAATAATTATGACGCAGTGGATGATGTTTTAACTTTTATGAGAACATGCGACCATGAATCGTCTACAGGAATTCGTGGAAAAGTGCCGACACCAACGACAAAATATAAACGCCAGTTAGGTACCAATAAATCCTCGGAATTTAAAATAACTTGTTATGGTTGCAATCAGACCGGGCACAAAATTGTAAATTGCCCATCGAAGCGCCCAGGGCCGTATAAACCTAAGATAAATAACTCTCCATGCACTATTTGTAAACGAAACAATCATACTACTGAAAACTGTTTTAAGCGCCAAACTAAACAAGTAAACTTTTTGAAACACCATACCAATTTATATTATAAAGAAGTATATGTAAACAATCAGCAAATGTTGGCGTTAATTGATACAGGGAGTGAGTGCACTCTGATGAAACAGAGTGTTGTTGACAAATTGAAATTAAAACGCAATAATGATAACAGGTACCGTTTAAAATCTTTCACGGGAGAAATTATACATATTACAGAGTCTGTCGAGTGTCAACTCTGCGTAGATTCAGTACAAGCTTTGCAAACTATTTTAATAGTACCTAATGATCTTTCCCCAGCGGACGTTGTCGTAGGTAATTCTTTTATAAACAAACCACACGTTTCGTTTATAAAGCATGGAAATAATATAAAATTCTTTGAAGCATCGCCATCTTTGAGTGCATGTTGTTTAGTACCTGCTACAACGCTAACTGGCGAACACATCGTTGTAGAAAATGCATACAAAGATAGTATTTTAACAATGCTTCTAAAATATCGTGACTGCGTTGCTTTGAATTACGGAGAAATGGGGAAAGTCACGCATGTAGAAATGAGTATCAAACTAACACATGAGGTTCCGATAACCTGCAACCCATACCGCCTATCGGAGGATAGAAAGCTAAAATTAAGAAATATGATTAATGAACTTCTTGCGCATGATATAATAAGGGAGTCCATCTCTCCATATGCAAGCCCAGTAGTACTAGTACCCAAACCCAATGGCACGTTGCGAATGTGTGTTGATTTTAGAAAATTAAATAACATAACGATAAAGGAAAAGTTTCCCCTTCCCCTGATAGAGGAACAAATTGATAAACTACGAAATTCTTCTATATTTACATCGTTAGATCTATATTCGGGTTATTATCAGATTAAAATGGCGTCAGACTCAATCGAAAAAACTGCCTTTATAACTCCCGAGGGCAAATATGAATTCTTACGAATATGTTTCGGACTTTGTAACGCGCCATCAGTGTTTCAGCGCATGATGTCTAAAATAATAGCTGAACTGAAACCGGGAACCGCGGTGGTCTATCTAGATGACATTATTATTCCTACTGAGACAGTTTCAGAGAATCTAAAAAAATTGGAAGAAGTATTGGCGTTGTTTCGGAAGTATAATCTAACTCTACAGATACCAAAGTGCAAATTTTTGCAAACAACAATAACTTATTTAGGCCGGGAGATAAGTAAGGGCGGAGTACGTCCGGAAAGAAATAAGGTTCGGGCAGTCTTAAATACAGAGCCGCCCAAAAATATAAAACAGGTGCGTCAGTTTCTTGGGTTATCTGGTTATTTTAGAAAATTTCTTAAGAATTATGCACTCATTGTCGAACCTTTGACAAGCTTACTACGCAAAAATATAACTTGGGAATGGGGAAATAAACAACAACAGGCTTTCGAAACTGTTCAAAGAGCTTTGGCCGAAAGACCTATATTAAAAATATTTGATCCAACTCTACCAATAGAGTTACATACCGATGCGAGTGCAATAGGGGTGGGATCGGTGCTCCTGCAAAAGCACGAGTCCGGCATGCACCCAGTTGCATATTTTAGCAAAAAGTGCACTTTTGAACAAAGTAAATACCACTCGTACGAGTTAGAAACGATGGCAGTTGTCATGTCAATGAGGCATTTTCGAGTGTATTTACTGGGGGCACAATTTATTGTATATACTGATTGTGCTGCGTTACGGACTGCCACCTCAAAGCGTGATTTAATACCACGGATAGCTAGGTGGTGGTTAGAAATTCAAGATTACACTTTTGAGGTGCGCTACCGGCCCGGAGTCAAAATGTCCCATGTAGATTATCTAAGTCGCAACCCTGTGTTGACTGCTTCAATCATAAATATTACAGAATCAGAGTGGGTAAAAGCGGTGCAAAGTCAGGATGATGAAATTGTTAGAGTAGTCAACATACTCGGAACCAAGCGTACGTCAGCTACTAAAAATTATTTTAACAATTTCAAATTGAAAAAGGGAATTTTATACCGCAAAGTAAATGGGGAAAATAAATGGGTAGTGCCCAATGCGTGTAGATGGCAAATTTGTAAATTAACTCATGACGATAATGGACATTTGGGTTTTGAAAAGACGCTGGACAAAATCAAACAAAACTACTGGTTTGCGAAAATGACTAGATTTGTTAAGAAATATGTTTCAGCATGCTTGACTTGTTTATATATGAAACAAGTTAGAGGTTCTAAACCGGGTTTCCTACACCCCATTCCAAAAGGTACTATTCCGTTTGAAACGATACATGTAGACCATTTAGGGCCGTTTATTAAATCACGGAAGAAAAATTCTTACCTGTTGGTACTCGTAGATGGATTCACAAAGTTCGTCTTTTTAGAGGCGGTTAGATCTGCCAAGGTTAAATATGTTTTAAAGGCGGTACAGAATTTTATGGAAATATTTGGAGTACCAAAAAGATTAATATCAGACCGCGGATCTGCTTTTACATCTGCAAGCATGAAAATGTTTTGCGAACAACACTCTATAAAGCATATTTTAAATGCAGTTGCGACACCACGCGTAAACGGACAGTGTGAACGATATAATCAAATTATTGGGGACTCTTTAAAATGTTTATCGGTAAACGATCCCGACGAAATATATTGGGATACACATGTCAAAGAGATACAATTCTCTTTAAACACAGCCAAGAATAAGACCACTGGAGAATCCCCATATAAAATCTTAATAGGAATTAACCCTACACATTGGGCAGATGCTTACATTGTAAATACTGTGGCTGATACATTAAGCCGAGCGAACTTAAGTTCGTTAAGAAAAGAGGTTGAGGTAAAGGTAATGGAACGCCAGAGTCAGTATTAGAAGATTTTTGACAGAAAACGGTGTACACCCAAACAATATGCAGTTGGATCTTGGTTATGCGACGAAAAACCAATTCTGTACCTACTGGGTTGAGCCGCAAGTTAAATCCTGTTTACAAGGGTCCTTTTAGAATTAAACAGGTTTTGCCAAATGACAGGTATTTGATTGAAGATTTGAGAGGCAACCGGAAGTCCATTTCGGTAGCAGCTGTGGATAGTCTGAAAATGTGGGTAACTATGAGTGCTGATCCGGATCAACCGTTTACGTAAGTAAAATTTGGAATGAAAGGTTGTGCACAATCAGGTGTGAATGAGCATGCTCTATTTGTAAGTAGAAAAACTAGCTAGTTAAATGTTGATATAAAGAGATTTTGAAAAACAATGTCATTGACAGTTCTGGTAATAATGATTAGTTGGTAATATAATTAAAACTAGAGAATGGTATCATTTACCAAATGGATGAAATTTAGTAAAATCTTTATGGCAAGGTTGCTTTACAAAGTAGTAGCAGATGAGACGGCTGATTACGGTAATGCGGGCCTTGCAGAATAGAGATTGTGGGGTTCTTATAGTAATGGAAACCTGGCAGGTAAAGTGGCTAGCATTTACAGCAGGGTGACCATTGCAAAATAAGAACAAGTTATAATGAGCGACTATTAGATGGATCGTTCATAGAAATGAATTAAAAATAATGAAACCGAGGAAAAATCCTAAGTTCAGTTTTGTGAGAAAACTATAAAGTAGTTTTGGTCTTGATGTTACCATGCAAATGGTGTTGAGATAATAACGCTAATAGCGTTGATGAAATGACCTTCGTCATAATATGGCGGAGCTATATGAAAATTTATAATATAATTAAGGATATAATTTGTTCTGCAGGCTTGATGATGCCAGTATCATGGAAACTGTCGATGCTGTGGAGGGTCGAAATTCTGGATCCACATAAGTCAAGGACATGCCAATTGAGGACAATCGGCTGTACAGGAGGGCCGACTGTCAGGGGAATTTGAGTGACGGCCTTGAAGCGGTCGTGTACTGTGCTTGGGCTTTTGCTGACCCACATATAAACTATGAATATCCATAATGTTTGTTATGTCTATAAAAATGGTGCCTAACTTGATCTGTTTCTATATGCTTACTCATACATATATTGGAATACTAAAATTGGATCATTCGATATCCAAGCCTTGTAACAGTAATACAGTATTGTTTAATTAAACTTCTTTTGTGAATATTCCTTTTTCCTTTCTTTGTGACCTTCACCTGACACAAGACGGTGCAAACTTCGATGGTGGATGAAAGCATTATACACTCGCTTACAACAGTATGGGAATACGCTATTGGATGCTATGCGATTTGAAAATGTAGACGAGGCAGTGCACAATTTTACTTGCATGGCATATTGCGATTTTGAGTATGTATTATCACTGATTACTCCAAAAATAAGCAGAACGAATACATACATGCGAGAAGCAATTACCGCCAAAGAGAGGCTAGCTAGCTGAACTCACTTCTTACTGTCTACTCGTCTACACGAAGCGAGCTGCTTCCATCGAGGTGCCTTTGAGCATCGCCAAAAACCGACAGCACGCGGATCGCATCGAGGCAGGCTTGTTCAGAAGCGGCCTCGCAGCGATCGCAGGTATACACTTTCCGAAGCGCGCCTCGCGATGCCGCCGCGCGAGGCAGCCTCCCAAAGTCGATACAGGACTTTAAAATTTACAGTGAGGCAGCCTCGCGAAGCATGGTGAGCCATTATTTTTCTGAGGCATGTGATCCGTTTCGTACGAAATATCGTTATAACTTCAGGTTTACGGGCTGCTGTAGCTGCCACAGTTTTCTTAATATTACATCGTATTAAGAAAAACAAAAATAAACGCCAAAAATGATATTGGGTAAAACAATTATACAAAAACCGTGATAAATATGGCAATAAGTTATTAGAAAAGTTGGCTTTTGATGAAACCCTGCAGAATTATACACGCATGTCTTTGAATGAATTTAACAAACTATGCATACTTTCAGCATTTTTAAACAAAACTTAATACTCTGGGACTGGCATAAACAAGTCACCGAACACGCGTCCAAAGTGACGACCACGAGTTAACAGAGGCGTCTTTGAGCATGGACGAAAAACCGACAATGCTCGGCTCACGTTGAGGCAGCCTCAACCGCGGAATCGCGCGGACTTGAGCAAGCGAAGCACGTCCACACAGCCAGAGCAATTGTCTCGCGCAGCATGCCTCGCGAGACTGCTCGCCAAGTCTGTACCCGGCTATTTGAATAATAAATTGTATGTGCCAACATACTACCGTAAAATTTACTATTATTTACTAATTTCGTAATGATGCTTGTAAAATTTTTTACGATTCTTTCTGAGCAAAAAAAAAGTTCATTGTTACTGTAGCAATTGACGCAACAACAGAAGTTAAGTTCCCTTCAAGCCGCCATCAACTTTAGTTTTCCGTAATTTTTTCCACTCTCCGTCAGTCTCACACCGTACTCTTTGTGGTAGGACAAATATCTAAATGTAAAAATAATATACTTTTGATTTTAGTTACTTCTAGCTCTGTAATATTTTTTAATATGTGAATAGCAGTTTTATTACCTCATATTACATAGCCCCACAAAAACAAAAAAAAAATGTTCTGTTCACCAGACTAGACCGACATATCTATACGTTTTTGGGGTCGCTGAATCCGAATCCGGGGTCTGTTTGACCCCATCAGGTCAGGGTCAAGGTCAATCCAAGGTTAAATTGGGAAAAGAACGATTAAGCGAAGGAAACTAGGATTTCTGTACGTTTTTCTGTACGAATGCGAATGCGAATTCGGGATCTGCTTGACCCCATCAGGTCAGGGTGATAGTCAATCCAACGTCAAATTGGGAAGAAACCTTTTAAGCGCAGAAAACCACGATTTATATACGTTTTTGGGGTAACTAAATCCCAATTCCTGGTCTGTTTGACCCATCAAGTCAGGGTCAAGGTCATTCCAAGGTCAAATTGGGAAAAAGAAAAACCACGATTCTTATATGTTTTGGGGGTTGCTGAATCCGATTCCGGGATCTGTTCGATCCTATCAGGTCAAGGTCAAGGTCATTCCAAGGTCAACTTTTATGTGTCAAATGGAAATGCGTTTTTGACCACGGATTCTGAAAGAGCGGGATATTTTACGTTCGTATATGATCAAAGAGACCTTTGGTCATCAGAAGATCGAATCACTCTCTCAAATTAATTTTCCTAAGATCAAAGATGATTCGTATTGAGAAATCTGAGTTACAAATCTTTATCGAGCATGGTTTAGCCTCGCGATATTTCTCCGAGGGAGATTGGAGAACCAAGACAGCAGACACCTATATCCACTCGTAACTAATGAGTGGCGTCTTCCAATCCTCTGGGAAAAACGAAACGTCTATGTCATACACTGACTGCCGGTGATAGAGACTGATGAAAGTGCTGGAGCATCACTGACGAGGCCAATATCAGTATCTGTACGATACGTTTATTTTCTGTGAGAATCCTCTGATCCTGTTATTAAAATTAAAAATCCTGCTTCTCAGAGGATGCTGGAAATGATGACAACTGCCTTAATCGAGGATGTGTAGAATGATCCATTTTCGGATCCTTCGAGGTAATGAAGCCAGTAAAGGCAGTACGCCTTTACTGCAGTTGGGCGTTAGGGTGTGAAGATGAAGCCACGGTGTGTCCCATGATGAGTTGACTTTGTCCTCGTCAAAGTCGGAAAGCCCTCATATTTAGACCTGGACAAAGTCAACTCGTCGTCGGACACACTATGGCTTCATCCTCACACCTTAACGCCCCTGCAGGGCAGTACGCCTAGCAATATTCCATTGTTTTGTTTCGAAAAGGAAAAATAAATGCAGCTACTCAACAACATCTATTCACGGTATATTACTTGGCTGGGAAAGATTTAGACCCTCAGCAATGGGGTTGGACTTTAAACAATAATTTATTAGAACCAATAATTACTCTGATTCCTCCTGCATCAGATGAACTTCTCAATTCTATTTTCTGCAATTGCATAAATGGTTGTGGCACCAATTGTGGATGCAGAAAAATAGGATTGCCATGTTCCGTAGTGTGTGGCTCTTGTGGGGGCCAGTCGTGTCTCAATACGATGTCCGAGGATACAACCGTTGAATCTGAGTTCAACGATGATGAAGATGAACTCATTTTGTTATTTTCTGCTGAAATGGTTGTTGATGAATATGAAAATGGAAATAGAAAGGATAGACGAAGACGAAGAAGAAATCAGCAAAGACGAACTATACTCAACAAAATTATAATATAACTTGTTACCCATGGATTAGGCCTATAGGGGACACCATGTAAAAAAAACGCGCCTTGCATTCTACCTGAAAGGAGGTGCGGAAACGAATGCAGAACTATGTCCGAGTTTTCCCAATAATCTCAAAAACTATTGGTTCTACGTAAATTTTGTATCTTTTATGCAGATTCATCTCACGAACAAATTCTATAATAACCAAAATTAACGTAAAACCGATGATTTGCGAGATATTTGAGAAAAACCGATTTTCTTGATATTTGACTTGCTGTAACTGTTATAGCCGTCCAGTTGGCTTTATGGACTTTTGAGAAATTATTTGTGACGCCAAAATAAAGAGAATCCCGTTGGAAAATCTTAGGTTGGATTTTTTTAGAGGTTCATGTATAAAGTGACTGGGCTACTATACAACCAGAGATATTTAAGAAAAACTGCGGAAAAAGACAATTTTCAACATTCTAATAATGTGATTAATAATTGTCCCATAAGCCGAGAGGGATCAAACGTTTTTAGTCAAATACCTGATACGTTAGTTTATTTTGATTAAGGACCTGATTACCCAAAATATGTCCTTCTTTAACACAAATACGAAACCAAATAAAAACTATTATAATGATTTTAGAAATTAAGGTCAAATTAGGTTAAATAGCAGTTTCTAGCGTATAGTGAAAAATATATTAGATTTCAGTTATTTTAAGCAGATTGAATGTGAAATTTGTCAGTTGTTGATTTATATAATTACATGCTTGAGTATTTACGTGTCTTCAAAGTTACGACCATGGAATAATTGAAAAGTATAATCACTAATGGTCATTCAGAGTGTATTAAAAATTGAATATATAATTATTGGGTAAATTAAAAGTATTTAGTTTAACGACATACTAGACCAAGGAAATACAATTATTGACGAGTAGGTCTGTTAGCAGGAAACAAGAATCGATCCGTAAAGATGGACAGCTGATTTTATAAAATCATTTTATTTAGTATTTCTAAAACCACCTTTATATGTTCAACTTGTTTTTTTCATTCCTTGAGTATTCTTGAGCTATAACGCATGTATGACGTCATCGACGTTTCATCAATTCATTGCAAAACCGGTTGACTACTTGCTAATATAACAGTTAATATTTTAATATATCGGAGAAAATTCATAAAGTTTTGAAAATTGGTAGAAATGTTAAGGATAGCATAAGAATTACTAAATCGAAAAATTCCCAACCCTAAATAGTGTGCTTCATCCCCTAGGACGTTGTTTCCACTTCCATTTTGGGGATTATATCGGAAACGGTGCATTTGATAAAAATACCTATATACAAAATTATTCCTTATAAATTTCTCTATGAAAAATATCTATACAATTTTTTTCATAAAATTAATAGTAGCGTGGGAAATAAGGCGCACACATAAGGGTTGGTTTCAGTTAACGCAATAAATTGTAATCTTTACTATAATCTACTTTAAAGTTCAATGATTAACGCAAAAGCAGTAGCTACTAAACTCCACTTAAAATTATAACAAATGTAGTGCTTCCACCTTCTCATCCCTAAAAAATATCGCAATTTTTAAAGAATTATTTGCACAATTCATTCGAGTCTGGAGTTAAAAACGTGCTTTAGTTTTGAACTGGTTTCAGTACCTCTTTCCCTTTTCGATGACAAAGGCCTAATGAGAAAAACTAACAAGGCAAATTTATACCAGATTATTAAAACTGTTCCAGAACGAGACCATATTTTCGAAAATAGTGAGTATGTGATTGATGGATACTTGCTTCGCTGCATAATATGGCCAAAAAAAGGAGAATTTAATAACGTCTACAACGCTTGCATTAGAGAAAACATTACGGTGATAGAGTAATTGTCGTGTTCGATAGTTATTTGGATAATGCAAACGGCACGATGAGCCAGTGTTGCCAGGTCAAAATTTTAAAAGTTATCACACAACTTTTTAAAAAGTTACTAGATCTGACTAAAATTTCCCTAGATTTAAAATTAAAGGGGAGGGAGTTTTTAAATGGTTCGCAACTAGAAAGTAATGTTTGTCTGCGAACCGCTAGAGGACAACAAATCTGACGAACCAAAAATCACTAGAAATAGGCATTTTCATAAAAGTTTTCACTAAATCAGTAGATTAAAAAAAATCTCTAGATCTAGTGAAATTTAACTAGATCTGGCAACACTGCGATGAGCCTAGAACCACAAAGGCGGGTACTGCAAAGAACCTGTCCTGAAATTATATTTGATGAAAACACTGTTGTTTCCGAAACTCAGCGAAAATAGTAAGTTAGTAATTTGTTTAACAAAGAACTAGTGAAAGAATTTAGGAATGGGTGAATCGAGGTGTTGCTGCGGATGACGCCGATTTATTAATAGTGCAAACTGCTATCGAAAAATGTTATAAGTGCGACACAGCTGTTGTCGTAGGGCAAGATATTGACCTGCTAGTCCTTCTTATTGCTCTTTCTCCCTCCGACAAAGACATTAAATTTTTAAAAGAAAAAAAAAAGGTAATACCAGCAAAAGGATTTACAGTTCATGAGATTTACAATCCTCAACTTTTTCAAAAAACTCTAAATAAACAATATTTCTTGAACATGTCATTAGCGGTTGCGACACAAACTCAGCGTTTTTTTCCAAAGGAAAGGTTAATACAATCAACGTGCTTAATAAAAGGGATGACTTACAAGACATCGTGCAAACTTTTAATAATTAAAAAGCTAGTCACGAAGACATTGTAGACGTAGGAGAGCGATTTGTTCTAGCTTTATACAACTCTACCTCCGCAGAAAAAAGTTTAGATGTATACAGATTCATGACTTTTAATTAACTTGTTGGTGAAGCGAACAATACTGTAATGTTATCAAAACTACCACAAACTTCTACTGCTGCTCGGTAACCCTCATATCGCGTTATTTACCAAATTCAAACATGAAAAAACGTTACGCTAGAAGCTACTGATTGGAGATGGAAAAAAGTCGGCGGTATATTGACCCTAACTATGACAACAAAAGAACCAGCTCCCGAATATGTTTTAACACGAATTTCTTGTTCATGCAAATTAGGGTGCAAAAACAGGTGCAGTTGCAGAAGAGCAGGCTTACGTTGCTCCACAATGTGTCACCATTGCTACGGACAAGCATGCATGAATGTCGAATCTATGGAAGACGACGAACATTAAGGCAGGTAACCTTCTGATAATTAGTAGATTGGATATACAGGGGACACCACGAAAAAAAAGGGACAATTACTTTACTTCTGGAGTGGCGTGGCAACAAGTACAATATACAATATTCTCGCTTCTTTAAAAATTGCGATATTTTTTAGGGATCAGAGGGTGGAAGCGCTACATTTATTATAATTTTAAGTGGAATTTAGTAGCTACTGCTTTTGCGTTAAGCGTTGAACTTTGTGTGTGCGCCTTATTTCCCACGATACTATTAATTTTATGAAAAAAAATGTAGAGACGTTTTTGATAGAGAATTTTATAAGGGATAATTTTACATATAGGTATTTTTATCAAAAAGTGCACCGTCCCGAGATAATCTAGAAAACCTCAAAATGGGGATGGAAACGACATCCTAGGGGCTGAAGCACCCTATTTAGCGGTGGAAGCTTTTCGGTTTTTAATTCTTATGCTATCCTACCAATTTTCAAAACTTTATGAATTTTGTCCGATATAAATCGTTATATTACTGAACTATTAGTCGTGAGACACTAAAGCATTAAATACAGTACCGTCAAAGGCGAGAACAGATCGCCATCGGTCTTTCATAGTAGATTGACATGACGACACAAGTTAATATCGACACTGAACATGTTAAGGAAACCTGAATTCATTTGATTTGATTTACCAACAACGTACGGTAGGCATTGTTTCCACTCCCGGGAAACACACCGCAAGTCAATTGTTATAAAAATAAATACATATTATTAGTGAAGTCAATAGACGCAGAAAATATGAAAATATTTCGGAATAATTACGGGAAACTTCGATTTTCCTAAAATTTTTTGATATCACTTTTACATAGGTTAAAACAAAAAGTTATGAACATATAATCGTGAGAAAATTGTTTATTAATAATCCAGTGGAAGTAAGTATAGTAACGAAAAAAAAAAATTTGAAAATTTTTATTGTTCAAATAGGCTTAGAATGTCATGAAACGTCGAGATTTTAAATTTGAGCGAAAAAAAATTTCTGTCTGTCGGTCTGTAACTTTTTTGTGCGCACGTTTACTCTGGAACCGTTTAAGATATTGACTTGAAATTTGGTACACGTATGTACTTTAACGGGATATGGAACTAGATTATATTTTCATCTTATTCCGTCGAATGGTTGGGGGTAAAATGGGGTAAATGGGGGTAAATAGGTAAATCAAACAGGTAAGAGTCCATAAAATTGTTATTTAGTGTATACAAGAGAAGCTAAGGTTTCAAAATTTTTGGCATTAGCCACCCCTATTAAAACCCCTACCCCATTATTAAAGGGGATGAAAAAAAATTGTGATTTAGTGTTTGTACAAGAACCAAAAGCCTCAAAATAGTTTTTTTACTTCATCCACCATATCCCCACTACCGTGTGGGATATCGTTTTATAGGTTTTTGGGGTAAACGATTTCAAATATTATATTATTAAAGTTCTATAAACAATTATCTCCACGTACAAAATTTTTTCGTTATGAGAGACTTGGATAGAAAATCTGGATGTGGAAGTAGTGATTCCTTGGGCAGCGGTTTTTAAATTAAAAAAAAATGTGTTTTTTAACAAAATTATTATAAGTTGAGAAATTTTCAAGCGATTTATTTCAAATTGACAAATAAGGTCGCTGAAATAGATTATGATGTCCAAAATAGGTAATTCAAAATGGCTGATCCAATATGGCCGATTTTTCAATACGCAGACAGGTACTTCCATCAAGCAATAAAATAATTCAAAACACTATTCAATTAAAAACACTATTTAAATATTCAAATAAAAATTCAAAAAGAAGCTAAGAAAACGTGATATTATACCATTACAAGATGATCTGTGAAAAAGTGTCCAAACTACTTTTACAATGCTTTGCGGACACAGACACGGCGTGAGGGGCAGGTGATGCGTACTGCTTGCCTCGAAGATGTTGTTTTACTTTTAATCTCTTTCAGGCATTATAATTTGACTCATGGCCATGTACCACGTGAATATTCTTAATGTTTTCGATATTTTATACAGGACAAACATTTTAGAAATATTCAACATTGAGTCGATCACCGAAAAAACTTGATTTTTTCAATATGTCGTGAAAAGTACAGGTTTATATATTCCAAATTTTTTGTTTACATCAGATTTACCTACTTTGCGATCCTACTATAAGCGTATGCTGTAAAGGTAGACTAAATATTTTTTTTATAAAAGTTATTAACGTTTATCTTGCTCATAATTTCATGAATTTTCGAGCAAAAAATTTTTGTTTTCGTAAAAGAAAGAGGGTTAATTTAATTTTTAAGCGCCTTGAAGCGTCTTAAGGTACACATTTCAAGCTTTAAAAATCGCACCTACAGATATTTAAATGCGATTTAAACCAGGGTAATAGGTGGTTAAAGTTAGTTACATATGTCAAATTTTATCACCAAAATATTGAAATTTTAGAAGTGCACATCTTCAAAAAGAATTTTTTTCACTCATCGCACCTTTTTATACATTACATCAAGAGTAAAATGTGAAAGGCCCAGGTTTTTATCTTACTAATTTTAGAAATGGTACAACTTCTACCGATTTCATCGCATATCTCTTTATGTTCCGACTTCATATATGTATTATTCCTACATACATTCATTTTTATATTTAAAAATATAATAATCTAATAGCTAGATGTCCCTTCTTTCATTTAGGCCTTTGTAAGTTCAAAAGTTAGAACTTTTGTGTAGCGCACGCGAGGCCGCGCGCGCTTCTCAAGCCGTACTTACATGTCGCCGCCTTCCATTTTCGTGCATTAAACAAAAAAATCTGGAGCCTACATTTTTGATCGCACAAAAAACTTCTTATACATTTTTTATGTAAAATTTCCCGTACTTTCGAATGGCGTAATTAATTTTTGAAAGAAAAAATTATTTTAAGATATATTTCACAAAAACTGGTATTTTGCAACTAATTTGTTTAATAACAAATTACGCTCAAAGGCTATCGGTAACTTTTAGTATGTTGTTTCTGACATGTTCAGAGTTGTATTCTCAAAAGTTACCGCTTTCTGGAATTTTTCCGAAATGAAAACCTCTATTGACTCCACTATATGCAATAGTAGACAAAATATGAAAAAATATTACTAAACAAATAAAACTGAAAACAGTTTCATTCGATTTGACTTACCAGCTGCCACTCCCTGGAAATATACCGCTGTACCGGCTACGTCTACGCTCGTTTGAATTTGGGTCATGATTGCCGTCAGAAGCACATGGCTTATGGTACAGGAGTGTAGATGGAAAGCGTAGGTGTTTGTGAGATGCGTCGCCGCACTGTGGCATGATATGTAGTGTTTATGCCCGTTTTTTTGTGCTTTAACTTCTAAATTTCTTCTTCTGCTTCCTCCGTTTCTGATTCCAGTAGGGAATGTATCATTAGAATTTCATTAAGGTGTTGGGGAAACCTTGCGAAAGTCTTTCGAAGGACAAAGATCCATATACTTTCAGATAGCCAGGCAGCACTGAAGGCTTTCAGGTTCTATACCTTCGAGTCTAAAATTGCCTGGAAATGCAGACAACCCCTGAAGCAACTGGCAAAAAACAACAAGGTTACCTTGATTGTGGGTGCTAGGTCATGAGGGAATAGAAGGCAACGAATTAGCCTCGCAAGAAAAGGAGCTGAAGCCCCATTTTTTGGATTCGAACTCTTTTGCGGTTTATCTAAGGGACACATAACGAAGGAGATCAAAAAATGGGAAAAGAAAGTCCTACTGAAGGAATATTCCAAGTCAAAGGCAAGCGAAAAGTTTATAACCTATTCAACATAGAATGCCACAATGCTTCTCGAACTTGAAAAGTCCTACCTAAGGCTGATCACAGGCCTTAAAACTGGCCATTGCTCCTTGAGATATCATCTCAAGAACATGGGCACGGTAGAAGATGACAAATGCAGATACTGTAAGCTGCAACTTGGACTGTGGAACATACTTTGTGAATGCAAGGTACTAATCCGCATTAGACTAAAGTACCTACAACAGCCGGAATGAACACCTGAAGACATAAGGAAATTAGCTCCCAGGAAAATCACAAGCTTTGCAAAAATTTCGGAATCCTGGGTAACAACTAGTTCTAGGGAAATTCACAAAAGACCTTTTCGGTCGAGGTGAAGAAAGGCCAACTCAGAGCTAATCTACAACCTCAAGTCTACCTCAATTTTATTCTGTTTTTATATTACCATGAGTAAATACATGCTGAGTGACCAGCGTCAAAGGGTTGCTAATAACTTAAAGGCTAATTAATATACGAGTTTCAGAAATGATACTGGAACTATCAAGTAAAAAATTATAACTGTTGATAAAAGTTAAGTAACTCGCTGAATATACCGCATGAACCGGTGCGGACGTTTCCGCTCAAAGAAAGTTTGGTTTGAGCATTTGGCTACTGCGGATTCCCATGTTGGAAAAATAATTAATTTTACAAAACACAGAAACTTATTGGTCACCAGAGTCTGCTTACATCATTTGACAATAAAATCCAATAATTTGCTTGAATTTACGTTCATTTAGATACTTGTTTAATCTACTTATAAATAATAAATTGTGAAGATTCTAAGACCAATTCCTATTTGAAGAGCTACGGCTCATTCCCTGTATTACTTATGGTAATACAAACTGCTATCAGAAATTTAAACAGTGATCTTTCGAAGCATGGTGCATCAACATGCAGTTTTACAGTTTATCCCTTTTCCAGTTGGATCGTCAGATGTATTTCGAGATATTTCAATTTATTTGTCGCTCTTAGGGAATAGTCCCCTATTTTGTGTTCTCCGCTCACTGAGCTTTCTTTTCTTGACGGGTCTTACACCATTAGTAGACTCTTCTTGAAGTTTATTTTTAGTCAAATTGTGTCCAGATCATGAAATGTTATAGGCCTTCCGTCCTCATGGTGTATTATTATTGTCTTGTCATTCAGGTTTGTAGGTGCTGCATCCCAAAATCTATCTTTTCTCAGATCTAATATGAACGATTTCCCTTTTGTTGGTGCTGTGTGCTGTGTTAACTGTTCGAATTCACTGATGGATACCAGCATAAAGGTGTAGTATTCTATGTAGCTTTGTCGTAGTCCGGCCCCCGTTTTCGTAGGTTTTTCATTGGCGTGTGTCTGGGTTGTTGTTTTCTTTTTTTAGCTGTTGGCTTAGTGCTTCATATAGAGAATTTCTGTCCCCATCGATTTTTTTGTACCACTAATTGATGTATCTTCATTCCTACGTTCTGTAATAGATTCATTGTTTTTGAAATTTCTGGAGGGACATTATTTTCCAGGAAGGGATTTATATCACTTGTACTTCCGCTGATGTGCTGAAAAATTTCAGTCTTGATGCGATGTATTAGTAGTGTGTTATTGATCAGTGGCGCTGGCTTTACTTGAATAATTGGCGTAAAATATATTATTGCCTGGCTAACTTTGAATATTTATTGCCTCGGCAAAATTTATGGTGACATCTGTACAACATAGATCCTTCAGGGGAGTAATGTGGAGTTAAAGTAAACACTTCAGAATTTATTTATTGAAGAAATTTGTTAAATGCTCTTCTTTCTGTTGGAACTAGTATTTCAGTATCATAAAGCAAAAAATTATTACATTCAATATTGCAAAATATGCGTTCGTTATTAATGTAAATAAAAAAAACTGATCCTCTGATAGTCACTGCTGCTTGTGTATTCTTTTTCTCGTATTTGCACTGATCTCTTTCTTGCATTTGTTTCTTCCAGCGGGCACTACACTACACTATAATTTACCAAATAAAATTGAATAGAGCTTAAATATAATATTTTCTTACTATTTTTATATTTTCTTAATATTTTCTTAATATTTTCTTAACCGCTTCTCAAGTCACCGAAGTAACTCCTTGAAAATCCAGAATGAATTTGTGTTAGGTAAAGAGAAACGAGGCCCTACAGCTTATAGTGGAGTCCGAACCACTTCTTGGGGATAATTTTATAATTAAAATTATTTCGCGATGAGCAGGAATTGAACCTGCTTCGCTAGGTACGCCAGTATACAAGCTAGACGCGCTAAACCACTGAGCTACTGTCCCCGTCTAAAAAATAAAATGCAATACATTTTAGACTATTAATGTGTCCCCAGATTGAGCCAACACAGTAGGCGATTTTTCCAGAGAAGTTATTTTTAGAAGTTTTCTAGCCATCCGTAGTATATAAACTTTGTTTTTTACTTCAATACAAATAAATGTTTTGTTAGCAACTAATTTCTCACGATTTAATTTCTTACCAAATAAAGTGCTAACATGGCTTATTTCATTAATTTATTTTTTTTTATTTTTGAAAGTTTTTTCAGGTTTAGTTAATACTGATTATAATATCACATTTGTTTTGCTAAATTTTTCAAAAACGACGACTAAGATTTTCAACACTCCCAAATAGATTTTTCAGAGGTTCTATGAACGCCATTCGATGGGTTGATTATTTTTCACAAAAATTTGAATTCATACCGTTGAGAGCGCTAATTGGCATCACTACTATGCAATAAACATCTAGGCTGCTACGTGACGGCATCAATGGTTAATATGTTAACAAGTTTTGTTTTGTTAAATAACAAAATACATTAATTTTTGTACCTGAAATTTTTAACATATTTCACTTATTACTAACTCTTAAAATGCGAATTGCTTACCTTGAGTCTTCTACCTTCGATTACTGTAGCAGTCAGTCTACCTAAGTTTTCGTTGTAAACCAGGGATACCAATAATTCCCCCAAATCCGATTTTATTTCTTGAGGTTCCTAAAACAATAAAATGGATAAATTGACAATGTTTACTATGAAAACAACAAATAATCGTATTATTTTTGGTTTAAATGGGCTTTTTTCATTTAATCTAATGATGTCTTCAGCGTTTTAATTATCGAACCTGTTCGAAATAGCGTTCGAAAAGCACCCCACGCTTTTATTCTCAAACATTATACTTATAATCCACTGCATTTAATGAAAAATGAGCCGCATCTTCAGACCTAGTCATACAAAAGCAAATTATGGTTTTCCAGGTAGGTTCGGGTGTCCTTGATATGGTCTCAAAAGTCCCCAAGATATCTCGGTTTTCATTGCCTCTACGACAAAAATATATTAGGCCAAAAAGGAAGCTATGGAAATTCTCTATAAAAAAGATACAGGGTCTTTTTTGGTATATGCAATAGTTTTCTTGAAAAATTCCAGTAAATCATACCTAAATCAAAAAAATCATGGTGCCCATAGGATTGAAACTGCTGCAATGGAGAAAAAAATTGGCAACAATTTCTATGATAGTAAATTCTCACGTGCAGATAGAGTGCTTCCACTATTAACTGTCAATAGCAACGTTCATGATACCACAATGCCCATTGATCCATTATTGTTGTTTCAAAGAATTACTGTCATGAAGAGAACAAATGAAGAGCTTCGCACCTACTTGGAGTATGAAATAGCTCCGTATCCGGTGTCACTCTTTGATGAAGTTGGTATGCGCAAGACGAACAAATCAACTTTCTATGACAATTTCCAGCCATCTGAATCTGAACCAGATCTCCAAAATGCCACTTGTATCGTTGATGGGGGATTTCTTTCGCACCGAGTTATATGGCATCAACATGAAACCTACGGTGCTATTTGCCAAGCATATGTTAATTATGTGCAAAATCATTTTGGCTCGAATTCTATTATTGTTTTAGATGGTTATGAAAATATTAGCAACAGAGTGAAGGCTATGGAGCAGCTTCGCCGGTCCTCAAAAGCTTCATCTGTTGACATTTACTTTGATGAGCACATGGTTGCAACTGTAAGCCAAGAGAAGCTCCTTTCCAATAATAAAAATAAAACCAGATTGGTTTCGATGTTGACAGAAAAGTTTGAGGCAAATAATTATATTGTTAGACATGCTGAAGATGATGCTGACATTTTGATAGTCGAAACAGCGCTTGAGGAATCATGTAAAAATACTACGGTTGTGGTTGGGGAAGATGTGGATCTTCTTATAATTTTAACTGCTTGTAATGGTGTTTCTCCATTAAGGGTAGCAGGTTTGGAGATTTTTCCAGGGTTCATCATTTATACCGGAAATTAGAAACCAAATCCAAATAAAATCATTTATTAACAAATAACGTAGTTTCCAAAACATGTACAAACATCAGGTCGTCGTATCTTTTACGACTTTATTATACAATCAAATACAAATAAGAAAGAGACAAACGGAGTGAGTGTAATGTGTATCTCTGTTATAACGTTGTATATGCAGGTTCGAATCGACGTGGTCAACGAGGCAGACACAAACGGGAGTAATCCTCTATTTATAAAATACCGGGTATCTGGTAAGCGTCCGCGACGTCGTATGAGAAGTTAAATTTTTTTCGTTCCCCTAGCTCAGCTCGCTAAAGTGTGAAAGTCAATTAAACTCTGATTTTTGAATGATTCCGGCTGGCTTTTATACAACAGTTCTGGCTCCCACTTAGTGAAATTATCCCCATACTCGGTATTTCAATCACGCGCAGTTACATTATTAAATGACAGGAGATTAAACAAGAAAGGATGTACAGTCCGTTACGCGAAATGTTGACCGTAATGAATGTATAGTCTATTACGAGATGTCTGGCGTATACTTCATTACATGCTCGTACACCTATTAATAAAGAAATTTGTTTCTGCACGCATTCTCTGGGTGTGACACTACATCTGCTCTGTTTAATAAAGGCAAGACTGAAGTTTTGAAAGTGATGAAAAAACGGCAGGACTTGAAACTTGTAGCTGAAGTTTCCAGCAAGACTGGTACTTCTCCTGACATAGTTACTTCGAATGGGATAAAATTTCTCCTCGCAATCTATAACGCTCCAGTTAAAGAAGTTTCCATCGATAACTATCGGTATTCTTGCTTTATTAAAGCTGTGAGCAAAAGCAAATCAGTGAAATTGAATTCATTACCACCCACTCATGACGCAGCTCAACAGCATATATTTCGTGTTTATTTTCAAGTACAGAAATGGTTGAGTAATGTATTGAATCCTAAAGAGGATGTTGAAAGATACCATATTGTGGCCAAAAACAACATCCCAACTTCCTGCGCCTGATTGCCTTCTGAAGATGATTTTCTGCAACTATACGAAAGATTGTGGACCATTGTGTGGCTGTCGGAGGTTGGGACTTAATTGCTCACCAGTTTGCGGCAACTGCCATTGAAAATCTTGCTTGAATGCTAAACCGATTGAAAACTCGTCAGAAATAGAAGCCGTCACTGACTGAAAGTTCTCAAATTGACTCGGATTTCCTTGAACGAATCGATGAATTTACAGAAGGAGAAAACGGACAAGAAGGACATTATTAATTTGACAACATTTTAATAAGTATGACAGTCGTGGATTAGGCCTACCGGGGAAACCACGTAAAAAAAACACGCCTAGTACTCAACCTCAAGGGTGGTGTGGAATAGAGTACTTAAATTATCCATAATATCCCATAAGTTCAAATTCAATGCAAGATTTTCAAGAAAACTGTTGCGTATACGAAAAAAAGACCCTGTATCTTTTTATAGAGAGTTTCTATAGCTTTCTTTTTGGCCTAATATATTTTTGTCGTATGAAAACCGAGATATCTCGAAAAATTTCCGAGCACGATTTTAGCCCTTTACAGCGTTGCCAAATTTTATCCTTACACTCCCACTTCGGGGACTTTTGAGACCTTATTAAAAACACCTGAACCTACCTGGAAAACCAACATTTGCTTTTGTATGAATTGCTCTGAAGAAAAATCCTAAATGCAGTGGATTATTAATTAAAAACACGGCTTACACTAAGGCCCTTACGGGGTAGACAGAGAGAACAGGTTCGATGATTATTTTTTGCTTTTTAGTGTAGTATTTATAAAAGCATGTTTTTTTTTAGTTTTTTAAACTATTAATTCATGAATATGGTGCAATCTATCGGATATATTAAGCACTGTCTTGGATTGTTCTCCATTTTGTAACATACTAGTTAAATTGTTGCCGGGATAGTACAAAGCGCAAACGAACGACAGTGACCCTTGCGCGCTCTATTTTTACGATTATCACGTGTCCTGTGTTAGTCGCAACTTATTACCATTTTTTTTTTAACTTCTACGATCTCTTTACCCCAATTCATTCCCAGGATGAATGTGGAAATTCTCAAAATAAAAAAGTTTTTCAATTGCTGAAAAAATCGGCGAACAAAAAATAAATATGAACGTTTCCTTTCTCTTTTTGAAATTTCTTGTACACGTTTACCAGCGCTAAAATATCTACTTTTAAATAAAAACAAGTTTACTTAAATCTGTTTAATACTTTTGGAGATATCATGAGTTATATCTTAAAAAATATATTTTTTTATTTTCCACATGTTTACACATTTTTCGCTATAAAAAGAGTCAGCCCCAGGTGAAGATGTCATAAATATCGATTTCTAATGGCCCATAAAATTCCTAATAACAAGACATACGTCACACTTTGTTCTACCTCAATTTTTTTTTCTTGAGATAGAAGCGTCTTTCAAGTGCATTTTTACTCCACTATAACCTTTCCCTAGTCTCCACGGGACAAGATTGGGATATATTGGGAAAGTAAACATGACAAAAGATTCTCCCTGCAGAGGCTATCAAGGTAGTGGTCAAGTTAGCACAAAATTGGCTCCTAAGTATTCTAAACAGGCTACTGAAAGAGCAAAACTTTCCAAAAAAATTGGAAGAAAACGAGATTGGTACTTACACCAAAACCAAGAAAAGATGGCATTGATACAGCAGCATATAGACCAATATGCTTACTACCATAAGGAAGCTATATGAAAAATTGATCGAAAGAAAATACCTGCTATCGAAAACACAGAAAGTGCCACCTCCAGTATGGTTTTCGAAAGAGCAGTAGAGAAAGTGAAAAAGCTAATCGGTGACAATGAAACAGAGAAGCGGAGAGCATTGATCACTCAGGATGTTCGGAACGTCTTCAATACCGCATCATGGAGAAAAATCATGAAGGAGCTAACGAGAAGAGAAATCCCACAATATCTCGTTAACTAACATCCTATCTCGAAAAAAGATCATTGGAAATCGAAAGAGGGGAAGTTCTCGAAGTTATCGCAGGTTTCGGTACTTGGTCCGACATTATGAAACATTTTATGTGGCGGAGTCCTGAAAGAGAAAATGCAGGGGAAGATCTGGTCGGATCTTAGAGTTTTGCTGACAATATTGCTCTAGTGATATCAGCAGACAGAGCAGAAGGACTATTATCCCAGAGAGGTGGCGCCTTGGGTATCATAGACGCATGGATGAAATGCCATTACTTAGAGCACTCCCCAGAAAAAACGGCGGCAGTCATCCTCAAAGGGAAAAGAGAAAGAAGACATATCAACTTCAAACTGAGAGATGTTCACATTGTTCCGAAGAAACACGTAAAGTACCTCTACTAGGAATAATCAACGACAAAGGGACATTCGGCGAACACATCAACCATACCATAAAAAAAAAAAGGTAGACGCAATATAGCGAGAATTATTCCCAATGTGAAAGGATCTCGAAGCAAAAAACGTGACACAGTCAATACTGAGCTCCGATATGGCACACGCCCACAGGAAAAAGAGGCATAGACAAATGCTAATAACCATCCAGAGGAAAGTTCTATTAAGGGTCATAAGTGGACATAGGGACAATATCTGCGAGCTGCGAGCACAACTCAAGTATTGGTAAGGATACTCCCCAAAGACCTTTTAAGACACGAAAGAGAAGACTGTGAAAGAGATGGCGGGGGTACGCTACAACCTAAGAAAGAGGAGAGAGAGAGAAACCAGTCTGGAGAGATGGCAGGCGTAGTGGACAAAAGTACTCATACCCGACATAAAGAAATTGGTCAAGTGCCGAGATAGACATACAAACTACTTTACAACTCAAGTGTTGACTGGACGTGGGTCCTTCAAGGTCTATGCACACAGGCTAGGCAAAGCTGCAGAGGACATACGTGCATACTACAAACATCGACACACATAGCACAAACAACGTTCGAATGCATTAGATGGGAAGCTGAAAGACAGAGGATATATCTAGAACTAGGAATCATACTAAACGAGAACAACATCATAGAAGAAATGATGCAGAACAGCGAAAAATGGAACTCGATAGAAGAGTAGTACATTAGAAAAAATAATACAATCAAAAGAACAGGAAGAGAGAGACATGCAAAGATGGCAGTATAACTAAGGCAGAATCTTCCACATCCAGATGTATGCTGCAAAGCGATTCCGGGAGGTGAGACTGGAGAGGTGGGGGTTTTTAGTGGGCAAAAATCCCATACTAATTGAAAATTTTCACCCACCGAAAACGAAAAAAAAAACATAACATAACATAACATAAATAACCCCTAAATATAAAGCCGAAGCTGTTCTAGAGGGACATTCGAAAAAACGCAGACAACATCCATTACTCGCCATTGCCAGTGTCGAGGCTGGGGATTGAACCCAGTAAGCGATAAACAGTGTGATCAAGCATATCACACAACACACTTTAGCTCGTACGCTACCGTGTTGGAAATTTTTCATCTTATTTCTACCATCAAAAATGTTACTTACACCGAGAACAGAAATCTCACAATTCCTCGTTAACATCGTAAGCAGGTATCTCGAAGAAAGATGGTTGGAAATCAAAAGATGAAAAGTTTTTAAAGTTACCGCGGGAGTTCCGCCGATTCGATATTTCGTCCGATATTATGGACATCTTGTATGACGGCGTCCTTAAAAAGAGAATGCCGTAGGAGATCTGGGTCGTAGGGTTTGCTGACAAAATTACTCTAGTGATAGTAGCAGAGAGAGCAGAACTAATATTCAAGGGAGATGACGCCCTGGAGATCATAGACGCACCTAAGAAACATCTAGGGTTTTTTTTTTATTAAAAGGATCATATTCTTTCATGACGGACCTGTTACATATTACATAAAATGTAACAATGCACTTTCCTACCGTTACTCAAATAAGTAACAACATATTTTTAGTAATTTCTATACCGTGAATAAGAAATGATTTGCTGTTTTCTGTAACAGCTCATTCGTAGAGATTTTTACGATAAAAAGTCAATTAACTTGCTTTAATCATATTGAATGGAAATGTTCGGGGTAAATAACATTTACTTTCTCTTCTAGTTTCCATCTGTTTAAACTTACCTTCCTCAATTATTTATTTATTTCTATTAAGATTACTGTAATCATTACATAATCTGCATAAATACAATATATTTATTTAATCTTTTATAATCGGGTCACGATCTTAATTATTTACTTGGTTTATTTATTACTATATCTATTTGATTTAATCAAATAGGTATATTATAGACGAATATATATTTTTTAAATCATCGTAGAAAAAAGTGTACTAAAATCGATTTCATAATACGTTCAACTCGATACTGAATAAAAATAGACGTCTGTCTGTATGTGTACCGCCATCTGTCTTAAATAAACCTAACAATAAACTAGATATGCAAATAAATAAAAACCTTTAAAATAAAATAGTAAAATAATGCACCTGAATGTACAGTGTGTAAAAAACAAGTTCAGTTTCCTTGAGTCAGCTTTGTTTAATAAAAACTTTGATATTGTAATGCTTAGTGAGCAGATAGTGTCACCATTGGATAAAAGAAGAGTTATATTTATGCCAACTGAATAACTATAATGTATTATCCTGCTTTAAATTAAACTATTGAACTATTATCCTGGTATTGTAGATATGAACATGGCCATGGGGGGACATGTATTTTTACAAGAAATAACATTTTAAGTATAAATTTGGATCTACTAGATGGTTTACAACCTTTGAGAATATCGCAAAAATATCTCATTAATATTATATTGCATACAAACTGCCGATACTCAACAGAGTTAGTTTTTCAAGATTTTAAAGTACTCAATATTGATTTGCTATATATAAAATCTGTACCTACTTATCTTCGCCATTAAACATAAATTTCAAATAAGAACAAATGTCGAACACAATCACATTACAAAGCACAGGATCAATATTAATATCAATATTCCCCATTCCACAACATAATGCTTTGTTTGTTATTATGTCCCAAAGTTTTTTAACTTCTTACCAATAAATTTTAAGCAAATGAATAACGTAGGCCTCTTTTCGAAAAAAGTTACAACAGAAAATGCATCCAAATTTCTAAATATTTTAGCAAGCTGAAATCACAAAGTGGAAAAGAAATGCAAGGATCCACCCCATACTAACAGATAAAGATAGTGCAATAATTCATGAAGAATCGAACCTGGGACTGATATGTCCCATATATTAAGAAATGAGACATTTTGGATTGCCCGAACTACCGAGGAATAACCAACCTTCAGAAATGTTATATTAAAAGTAATCTCCAATATCTTGTTTAGTAGACCCCAGCCCAAAGTGGAAAGAATTATAGGAAACTACTAGTGTGGTTTTCGACCAGGCATGTCAACTATTGACAAAATATTTAGACAGATACTAGAGAAGACAATTGAATATAACATCGATACTTACTATTTATTCGTTGACTTTAAAGCAGCATACGACAGTATAAACCGCAGAAATTTGTACGAAATAATGCAGGAATTCGGAATCCCTAATAAACTTGCTAACCTTCCTAAAATGACAATAAACAAAGTAGAACTCTGTGTCAAGTTTAATAACGATATTCCATAACTTTCCAGCAATGAATGGGTTCATCTAGGAGGGTGCGCTGGCGTGTTTACTATTCAACATTGCACTAGATCAAGTAATCAGGAAGGCTGGAATAAATTTAAGAGATCAATATTTAATAGATAGGTGCAATTGCTGGGGTATGCGCATGACTTAGACTCCTTCGAAAAAGTAGAAGAGTTCGAATATCTTTGCTCATTAGTGGACATAAGTAACAACACTAGCAGATAAATCCAAATGAGAATTTTAAAAGCGAAGAGGAGCTACTATGGGCTCTCCAAACTTATGAAGTCTAGGTTACTTATACGTAAATCTATGATAACAGTATATAAAACCACAGTTAGACCGGTACTTACATATGGATGTTTAACCTGAACTCTTAACCTGGAGGATCAAAACACCCTAGGAATATTCGAACGGAAAATACTTAGAAAACTCTATGAATGCGGCATATGGAAAAGAAGGTTTACAACAACGATTGTACAGAGATCAGGATATTATTTCTTTCATATTTTTTATACGTTCTTTTTTTGTACTAGCTGACATACATTGTGTAATTGATACATGGACGAGTACATGAGGTCACCTCCATAGGGGCTGCTCGAAAACGAGAACACGGCACAAAATCTTTATTAAGTTACATACCGTCAGTACGTTGCCGCATGTACTTATATACCGCCGTAAACGCATTTGTTCTTGTGAATGATATAATCACTATTGGAACTATAAAACTAGCCACAAGTGCATCAAAATTCTAGTAAAATATTTTTATATTATGCCCGCCAGTCTCAAGTCAAGTGCTTTTAAACACTTCTAAGAAGTTGTGAATATTTTTGTGCCAAGTCGATTGTTACAACTCACTCTCCATTGAATGGTGGTTCAGATACACGTCCTCGAAAGGAGGCGTTCACCCTTGCCCTGTTTGGGGAGGCAGATTCTTACATGTATTAGACATTTTCTTGCACATGTGCTGTATACCTTAGATTTAACCAATAAGTGGTATTATTTGAACTGTTGCATTTTCTTGATTGACTATTTAACTTTAAGTTTAACCTCTCGGGAGCATTTGTGTGTTAAGTCGACACTGAATACGGGATTCGCAAAGGATCTGCACGTCTGATCTTCAGGACATCGATCAGATTTCAGTAGCTAAAAAAAGTAATTAGGATATCCTGAAGTGATATAGTAACTTACATTATAAGTTCGGTAGGTGACTTATTACAGTACGAGTTTGTTTTACGAACGAGGCGACGCAGGAGCCGAGTCCGGAATATGAACGAGTACTGTAATGAAACCTACTGGACGTGTACAGTATAATATTTTGTTTCATACTGTCCGGTAAATCCTTTTTAAAATGAATAAAAAGTTATAATTATTGAATTTTGAAAAATATTAGTTCGTAATCTAACAATCGCATCACCGTAACGATGTTATAGCCATTGTTTTCCATAGCTAATTATGATTGACTTTAGCTTGTCACTGTCGACTAAATAAAACCATAATTTTTGCATTGTTTTGTATTATGGAGATTTCAGAGGTGACTTGAAATTAATCTGTTGAAGCAACCGGAAAATTAATCCAGAAAAAATCATCATATTTAGTGTTAATTAAATAATCTGTATCTTGGCTCCAAATAAAATAGAGAACTTTTACTAAAGTTGGTAGAAAATTATATTTTACAAGTAGAGGTATCTATAAATACCTAACAGTATTAATATATGTATTAATATAGCTCCAACTTAAATAAAAATTACTAATTTTAGTTTGACAAAATATTAAAGATTTTGTAAGTAGAAGCCTAATCTGTAGTTATCTAATATTCTTCATTTAATAAAGTAGTGGTAGGGCCAAAGTGCTTACTTCACAATTGTATCAATATGAATTAATATAAGTTCAAATAAAATAAAAATTACTAACTTTAGTTAAGTAAAATATTATAAATTTTGTAAGTAGAACCCTAACCTATAGTTATGTAACATTCTTCATTTACTAAAGTTGGTAGAAACTATATTTTACAGTAAAAAACCGCTATACAGCGGTGAATGATTTTCTTCAATAAAGCACTTCTCGGGACGCATTTTTATAGTTGGCTATGACTCCATTCTTATGTGTTTCTTTGAATTATGGCAGTTATTTTTGTGATAGACATTGAATAACCTATTAATAGATATTATTATATCCCCGTTTTTCAATAATATAATATGGCAAAAGGTGTACTCGGGTCAAAATTGGCCGAAAAAATAAAAAATGGCCGGAAATTCGGGTAAAAAATATTGAAGAGATTGACGTGACTTAACCCATATACCGGTATGTATTTTCGCCCGCTGAATCCGAATCCGGGGTCAGAATTGGCCCATCGGGTCAAAATTGGCCGGAAAAATAAAAAAATGGCCGGAAACTCGCCAAAATTCGGGTAAAAAGACATTGAAGGGATTGACGTGACTTAACCCATGTACCGGTATGCATTTTCGCACGCTGAACCCGAATCTGGGGTTAAAATTGATTCATCGAGTCAAAATTGGCCGAAAAAATAAAAAAATGGCCAGAAATTCGCCAAAATTCGGATCAAAAAGACATTGAAGGGATTGACGTGACTTAACCCATATATCTGTGTGTATTTTTGCCCGCTGAAACTGAATCTGGGATCAGAATTGGCCCATGGGGTCAAAATTGGCTGGAAAACTTGGCTGCCAAATAGCCTCCAATATGTTCAAGCAAGTTTTCCTGTTCTTGGGGGTAATAACCCTCATACCTCCCCAGTCCTAAGTATGAGGGCTATGGAGCGTAGCGAGCCAATTTTTTTGGGGGGTTATTTTTCAAATTTGCCAACTTCATAAGACTTAAAAAGCCAACTCTGTAAATAATTAAATAATAATCCCTCCAGAAAAAAATTGATGAGCCGGGGGCAGAAATTCTAAAAAAAAAATTTTTCAATAAAAATTGGCAACTTACATCTCAACTTTTGCCAAGTTCCGCCGAAATAAAACTGGTAATCGGGGGGAGAAAATCTTTAAAAAAATGTATTGCCATCTTGCGTCTTAAATTTCCAACTTTTTTCCAACTTTTGCCAAGTCTGACAAAGTTGAAGGGGTAACGTACTCCCCCATATCTCCCCTTCGCTACGCTCCTGTGAGGGCTTTCTGACCTTGACGAGGAATGTTACATCTCGTTGTCTGACACACTAGGGCTTCATCACCCTGATGCTTCCCTGCACGACAGCGTGCCTTCGCTGGTTTCATTACCACAATAGACGGAAAGCGAATCATTCTACACATCCCCTTTCAAGGCAGTTGTCATCGCTCCCAACATATACTGCGATAACAGGATTTAAAGCGGTGCATGTTTTACTGAAACGAGCAGTAACTGCATGGGTGGCCGTTTGGTAAAAACGTACCTGCATGAGTTTTAGGACGCGCACGACGACCGGAAGATAAGAAGAAGATGCTGCTTATGCAGGCTGATTCCAATTAACGAGCTGTACTTCGTACAAGGTTTTCTACAGTTTGCCTGTAGATTAAGGCCAATGCGAGTACTTCTAATGAAAAGTGGGATGCAGCCAGATGCACACTACAAACACAAACAAAGATGAATAAAGGAAAAACCCTCAGGCAGATATTTGTGGATGTTCAACAGGAACTTGCTTGTTTCGAGGGAAATATGGTTTGGAAAAAATGGAGGCTGAGTGGGGCGACCCAAAAAAATTCCGGTAAATTCGCTTGCACATGTTCGATCTTTTGACGTTATTGACCAACGGATTCAGATTCCGTGGAAAAAATACAAACTAATACAATAGTCATTCAATATTCTTTGCCCCAAAATTTTGAGCAATTTTGATCCATTTGTTGGCTTTGACCGGTTGGGCTAATCTGATCCCAAGTTTAGATCCAGCAGGAAAAAATACACACCGATATATAATACTCACTTCAATATCATGTAATGTTTTTTGACCCCAGATTTTGGCGACTTTCCGGCCATTTTTTTTATTTATCCGGCAAATTTTGACCCGATGGGCCAATTCTGACCCCGATTCGGGTTCAGCGAGCAAAAATACATACGTCAAATACAAGTCACGTCAATCCTTCAATGTTTTTTAACCGAATTTTGTCGAATTTTCGGCAATTTTTTGATATTTTCGGCCAATTTTGACCCGATGAGACAATTCTGATCCCGGATTCGGGTTCGGCGGGCTAACATACATACCGGTATAAAGGTCAGTCCCCGAATACATGACCTTCTTCTTTTTTTGTGTACCTGTCTAATTGTCATCGTCATTTAACCTACTTAACTGACTTACTTAGAAGCGGATGATAAAATGTTGTTCCGGAAAATTCAAGAGGCTCTTTTAGAGCTTTCTTTCAAACAAGAGGAAAAATCGAATTGTCTCAAGGTATATCTATTATATAAAACATTTCGTCGACGATTTTCATTCCACATATTCACCATTAAGGAGAGAAGTTCTGAAAGAATTTGAAAAGCATTTGAAAATGGTGTTAATAAATAATTGTTGCAGTTATAGTTTAAAAATACACTTTTCATCTATTAAATAATTGCTAAAACTATGTATTTAAATATTTTATTTCTTATATTTTAGGTGAAAAAGTCAAAAGTCAAAACTTGCTTACTAATAACAATAATATGATAGTGTTGCTAGGTAACACATTACAGTATCAGATACCGTAATGTTCCCAAGTAACACATTACGGTATCAGATACTGTAATGTTCGATTTACCGGCCGCAAATGAGTCTGGGAAATGGTCATTTACCGGACAGTATGAAATAAAATTCATATACAGTGTTAAATGTAGATTTGGCAATTGTAATTTTACATATCCTGATATAAACGGGTGCAAGAAAGAAAACAGAGATATTAGGAAAAGAAAGACGGATATACCTGTCCCAGCATGATCCACACTTTGTGAAATCCTGTACCTTTTTCAGCTTGTATATGCTTGTATCAACGCACCTATCGCTTCTAACCGTGAGTGCATTGTAGTGGGAGTATATTCGACTGTCTTTTCCTAATATATCTGTTTTCTTTCTTGTACTTAATTAGAAGAAGAAGAAGTTCTTCTTTCTGTGCCGTCTTCTACCGAAGGTTGGCGACCATCATGTGATAGGCTTCTCTGTTCTGTGTCGAATGAATTATAGTTGAAGCTTCAGGTATTTGGAACCATTCACGTAAGTTTTTCATCCAGGATTGTTTCTTTCTGCCCAATTCTCTCCTACTTTCTGACTTTCCCTCCATGATAAGTGATAGACCATATTTGTCATCGCAAAACACATGGCCCAGGTATGATGCTTTTCTTTTCTTAACAGTTGTAAGTAGTTCCAGATCTTTATCCATTCTTCTCAATACCTCCATATTGGTCACTCTTTCAGACCAAGGTATTCTTAAACCTATACAGAAACATTTAAAAAATGTCTAGTTTTTTTCATTGTTGTTATTTTTAATGTCCACCCTTCCACGCCATAAAGCAACGTAGAGAGCACGTAGCATTTCGTGGCTCTCCATCGGGTACCAATGCTTAGGTTGCGGTTACTCTGGAGCTTTCTAATATTTATGAATGTTGATCTTGCTAGCTCTATTCTGATCTTAATCTCTAAATCAGAGTCCCATTTATCATTTATTGTATAACCTAAATATTTGTAGCGGTGTACTCTTTCGATGGATTCGGTTCCTATTTGTAGATCAATATTTTGGATGTTCCTTTTACTAACTACCATAAATTTGGTTTTCTTTCTGTTGATCTTAAGTCCAAATTTGTTGCTTATTGTAGTTAATTAAGTCCTCTGTAAATCCTCGATATTATCCGCCAGCAAAACGGCATCATCTGCATAGCGGAGATTACTGATTGGTACCCCACTAATTTTGATACCTTTATTGTGTTCTTCCAGTGCCTCTACAAAGATTTCTTCAGAGTATAAAATGAACAGCAATAGCGAAAGAATGCAACCCTTAACAATTACGATGTCCTGACCCGTCATGCCTTCATGCTTGATGTGTGAAGTTTGATTCCAATAAAGATTTTTTATAATCTAAATGTCTTTGTTATCAGTTTCCGAAAGCTGTAATAGTTAAGTGTGCCGTGTTTGACGGTGACAAACGCTTTCTCATAGTCGATAAAGCAGGCATAAACATCTTTTTGTTGATCCAGACATTTTGGACCAAGACCTGCATCGCGAGGAGGGGCTCTCGCGTTCCATACCCATATCTAAATCCGAACTGCGTGCTACCTAGACGGTATTCTAGTTTTGTTCTTATTCTGGCATGAATAATTCTCAAAAACACCTTTATCTTAGGATACATATATAAAACTACATTTTTCGAATCTGTATGAGCTTAATGCATCGTAAGAAGGCGTAAATCTTGGAAAGAGAGCAGTTAGCAATTCACGGTAAGTACAACGTGTACCTTTCTTGTCTATAAAAGGACCTCGGTTCATAAAAACTTAACTAATCTAACTGGCAGTCAAAAGAGGGAGCATAACTAGCGCCCTTAATAAATAAATAGTGTCACGCCCTTTAGACGAGTATGGTGAGATATTCTACATCACCTCTGTTTTTTTTTTTTTAACTATTTAACGTCGGCCTATTTCCGCTACCAGGGCCTATCACCGACGCCAGGAGACGAACTACCCCCAACCTGGAAATTTTGCCGAACCTCTTCCCTTAAGAAGAGTAGGGATCTTTTACTTGCCTAACATTTAATAGACAAGGGACCGCCTGCTTTACATCCCCTCCGAAGGATGGTATATCCACTACGTAATCCTCGTCTGAAATTACGTAACTTCCGAGTATACACTGATATACAAGTCTCTAGAAGGTGGGACGAGAACGCTGTATTTCCCAAGATAGGTGGGTCACCCATCCAAGTACTAACCGCGCTCGACGTTGCTTCAACGGAATATCGACTGATATTCACATTGAAGTCGCCTCTACGCTCGCCCCATCACCTCTGTTTGATGCCATTGCCAACTTTACATTTGTTTGACTTATTGTTGTCTACCACTTGTAGTCTTGGCCCCAGGCTATAATTCAGTGTCCAATAGTAGGTGGCCGAGATAGCTTTGGTAAAAATGATAGAAAATGATCCCCACCTCAAGAATATCTTGGTTGTTTTTTTTTTCGAGAAATGGCAGGTTTTCAAACAAAATTCAAAAATCTCTTTAATTATTATAAACAGCCGTCAGATTGTTAAACCCGGCCAACTTTTTTTTTAAACGCCAGAAATCACTCCTAATACTGAACTGTTTTGATAAAGAATTTAAACAAAAAACACGGAAAGGCCGCGTGAAATTGTTATAGAACCTCCCAGAATCGACCTAAGTCGATGACAAAAATTTCGACTTAGGTAAAAATTAATTTAAAGACATTTTTGAACATAACGTACAAGTCTGGAAGGCATCAGAGCCGAAAACTAGCACAAAAGGACTTGTATACGTTTAAACGCAAGTCACAACTAGATGAAAATTCGAAGAAACACCGAATTTTCACTTAGGAAAATATGTTTTTTCCTGGCCATGGGAGTGAAAGTATATAGTGCAGGAATTTTAGTCAAAATATCGCTTCTACACGGAATTAATTATTGTAAGGCTGAAAGTTTTCAGGATTGTAGTTTTGGTCCAGGACATCACGTAGCAAAAAGTCCCCTACCCTCCCCCATCGGCTTCCCTGTTTTTTTTTTTGGAGCAACAAGGGCCTAAATTAGTCGCAAAAATTGCAGAGCTGGCTATAAAGTGCAACAGGAAGGTTGGTACTGGTCCGATCTAGGTCAAAATGATCATAAAAGATTAGAAGCATATCCGTTCATATTTTAGATGTTCCATGCATATTTTTGTTCATAATTTTCCATTCTAGTTGTGTGAACATTTCAAAAATTTAAAAAATTCCGAAATGGCGCCATTGCGGATAAATGAAGACTCGGAGGGGAAAACGTACCCCAATAAGCATTTCTCTTCATACTTTGGGCTTTCTATTGGTATGTCTACCTTCTCTGTAGCGTGCTATAAAGTGCAGCAAAAAGATTGTTACTGGTCCCATTTTGGTCGAAATTATCAGAAAAGCTTCGAAGAAGCATATCCGTTCATATTTCACATGTTCCATGTATATTTCGTTCATAATTTTCCGTTCTAGTGCTGTCAAAACTTCAAAAATTGAAACAAATTCGAAATGGCTCCATTGCGGATAAATGAAGACTCAGGGGGGAAAACGTACCCGAATAAACATTTCTCTTCATACTTTGGGCTTTCCATTGGTATGTCTATCTTCTCTGTAGCGTCAGCCGTTACGGAGCTACGCAACTTTGAGAGTCAGCGATCGGCGGCCGCGCCCGCCATGTGCAAAGTGGAACTGCCCTGGCTGCGCTGATGAGACCAGTTGCGAATTCCTGTTTATATATTATTGGTGTTTTGTAAGATTTATTGAATGAAATTTAACTTGTCAGACTCAGAAAATGCCTTTATTCGGCTAGACAATTAACATTATTGATCTACTGGGAAGTAGGGTCGTCCAGATCATCATCCATATCCATGACTGGCTGTTTTTGGAGCTAGATTCTCTACAGGTTCGGCACACGATGCTGCAGTTCAGACCAGAGTTCCTGCATTCGCACTGGACACCGCAGTCCGCCTTGCAGCACAAGAAATTAGCGGGAGCTGTTGTTCCTACCTACCTGTTGTTGTTGTTAAAGAGAGGGTAATTAACTAGAAGGGAAACTAATCAGAAAAAACAAACTTTATTAGGATGAAAATAAATAATTTGTGACGTTAATCCACACAAAGCGATCGGCAGCTCTTAAGTGTCGGGAGCTAGGTCATGGATGTCTGATTTGAGTCAAGTAAGCAGCGGGCGCCAGCCACTATGAAATTGGCAAGGGAAATTTAGGAACGTACAAAATAACACAACATAAATGAAGCAGTTTTAATCTCTTAACAAATATACATATTAAACCTATTTTAGTATAAAATTCGTAACGATTAAATAATAACTTTGCGATAAATATTTATTAGTAAAAATGGATTGAAGTTGTAATATGGCAAATAAAAAAATAATAGTTCAAATGACACAAATTTGACTCATTTAAAGTCCAGCAAGTATGTATGTATTGTTTTCTATGCACCTCTCAGTATGTACGTATTGATATTAAAATATGAATATTTCAAATTGTATTTTACAGTAATTAAATATTTCAAAAATTATGTTATAAAGGATTTTTAATGGTTGCTCAACCAAACAGCTGTTTCCTCGAGTTTACAAAAAAATATATATAAGTATAAGTTGTTTAAAATGTTTATGATAATAATTAGCAATAAAACACGTGCTCCTGTATCCGATTCTGTTTCGAATTTATAGCTGTCCAGAAGGGCTACAGATAAGAGAAAAAGGAAGAGGTACTCACTTGAATGCAGATTGCACTTTCTTTGGTAATATACACCTGGTACTTTTATTGTATACTTCCAGGACCAAATGGCAGGATCAGGAAAATGCTAATATTGGAAACTCTTACTAACTTCGTGAACTATGTATATGTTGTTTATTTATTACAACCAAAAATAGGTAATTGACTCTAAGTGAAGTGCCTTGCCTCCATACCATTAAATAAATTATACCAAGCCAACAGCCATCAGGCAAAACGTAAATTACGCAGGTAGCAGGAATACGTAAGAACGTTATAAAATGAAAAGGTGTTATCAAAAGTAAAAGGCCTGAAATAAATACATTTTATAAATGACATGTTTTGAATTCTGTAATTTCTATAGTTTTTTAAAATATATTAAATTTATATTTACCTAAAGATGTTAATTGGCCTTTTTAAATAATGTTAGGGTCTGTCTCAAATAAATGCACTTGACCTAACAGTTTCTATCTGAACTTTTATCTGTGTTACACCAAAAAAACTGTTTTTATACTAGACCTTTTTTTACATCAAACATATCTTCATGCAAGAGGATATTCCTTAATTATTTAATTAATTATATTTATATTAACATGTCATTCTTAATGTATTATTTCAAGATATTGTTGGTATACACTTGCATTACCTATTATCTATCTATTAGCAAAAAAATTGATGAATAAAATCGTTTGTGTTTTGATTGGGTTTTGTGAATAATAAAAATATTCATAGCCGATACGAACATACAGGGTCGCCCAAAATAATGTTCCTCATATAATATTGAAAAATATCTATGCGTAAGCGGGAAATAATTTATTAGATATAAAACAAGGAAAGTGAACTGTTACAAATTATAGTGGAACCAGATGCTTAGACGTTCCAACCCCTCTAGCTGGCCCTTGTACCACTTGTCAAAGACGATGCACGGATTTTCGGAGGTTCAGTTTATGATTTTCAGTCGTAAATTTGTAATATTCATCGAATTACAAGGTTAACTAGTGCATGCAGTAGCAAGAGACGATACGCCGTCAATTATCGCTAAAGGCAAGACGCTCACACCACTTCTCAAAGATGGCGAATGTCTTTTCTCACTCGGGAGGTTCATACTTACCAAGTTCCTGATTGCCATTCATAAACGTATCATATTTTTTACCTGACTTTTTTTTTCAAATTTGGACGAACGTAGCGTCTCCTGGTATCACCCAAAATGAATGAGAGTCTGGATTCATGATTTTTGGGGGGTAAATTAAGAAATCCCTCCAACCCCCATGCGTAAACCTATGACTTATTCGTGGCTTTTTTTTTACTTTTACAAGTCATATTTCTTACACATTTGGGGGCCTGCCGTTCGCCTCTGTACCAAAAAGGGCTGGCATGGACATTTCTGTACTCTACTACTCCAAGTTAACAACAATTCACACATTTTTTGAGTAAACCTGTGATACACAATTAGTGGTCGGCGGGCTCCTGATCTATGACTATTTAAAAGAGTAAAATTTTATAAAATTCGTTTTATCTCTGATACATAAATATGATGGGAAATTTTCATTTACATAATATTATTATTCGTTACAAAGCAATTATATAAATAATATTGTTTTAAAAATGTATATAAATTAAAAAGTACTTAGTAGATAAGCAAAAGCCATTCCCTCAAGAGGTCGACCTTTAGGAAATGTTATTTATGTACAAGTAGCAAATTAATTCCAACAATGCAAGTGAAAGGAGAAGTCGGTTGACTAAATTGATTCTAGGAGAAGTTGCCCTAATTTATTTTAGTGTCAATCCCCTACGGTTCATGAATTACGACATTGAATGTATCTATAAAATATAAAACACAACATTTATCTTTTTCAGTGTTGTAATTTATATAAAATTCATTCGATAAACATGTACAATTTATTTTATAATCTGGTGCAGATAAAATATCTTATTAATATCAGTAACAGTACTCCAAAATATTATATTCTTTCTATTTAATATAAACTTTATTTACGTGAAATACAAAGTACAAGAAATATCAGTGCACCAATAGATTTGTCTATTTGTGCACTTTTCAAATTTGCCACGATAGACTAAAAAGTCGGCAATATAAGCCCAGTAGATACTTTAGAACGGATCGAGTGAGGGAGTTCCAAAGTGAAGTAAAAATAATATGCTTTTCTTTCACACCCGGTAGTTAGTAACATGATTCAAACAAAAAAAACGGCAAAACTCGCGAATAAATTATCTCTTAGATTCTGACAGATTGCTATAGTTTAGCTTTGTTTCTTTGATATAGGATCATGATTCTGCGGATCTGAACGCTTCAAATGGGCATTCAATATTACATATTTTGAAAATTCATAGATTACAGAAGAAATATATGATATACCTATTTAAACTGCACACAAAACTATATTTTTCTCAACGATATAATGTACGTTATTGTCTTCATGTGCAACACCAACGGCTAAATCTCCTTCGGTATTCATTTACGAAATAACAGCTTACAATTTAAAACTATTAGTTTAACCCTTTCGGTCCTGGCGTACACTGTAGTGTACGGTGATTCAAATTTATCTTAACCTCCGATTAAAGAACTTATATCTAGATATATAACAGGCTATCTTTTCACTATATACCTTGTTTGCTCCTAACATAGTCACATTATATGTCCATTAAAAAGAATAGATGAACATCACATCCCATAGGCAACAGTGGCGTTGTGTGTGTAGAAAATGTGTAGAATGGTAAATATTTTCATTAAAATGAATTATTGCAATTCCTGAATTACCGGCTCTTTATACAACGTGATGTAGGTATACGATATTACAGTAAGATAAAACAGATAGATAAATATGTATTGAAAGGATATTAAAATTTAATTGCTATTTACTTTATTACTGTAAACTGAACTTCATCATGTTACGACTATGGAACGATCGATTTTCTTCTTTTCTAAACTGCTTTCTGCAAACGGCACAGCACTTCACTATTTATGTGCACTAAATATATTGTCACTAAACTATGTAAATATGAATAGAGAATATTATTTAGGTATTAAGCAAATCACAACTTAAAATAAAAAGACTTCTTCACCACATTTTAATCGAAAACGCGAAAAACGCTTATTAACATTAATGGCGGATATACTGTCAAAAGTGTCAAACTGAGATTATGATAATCAAACTGAACCGATGATGCCCGAATCGGCCTCGAATAGATCGACTAGCCAATCAAAAACTTATGGGAAGAAGTGCCTTTTATTGCGAATCTTTCAGGATCACACAAACTAATGCCATTATGTATCTAGACATAAGTTCTTTAATCTTAAGATAAGATCTTAAAACAATATTTGATACGATTTTGTCCCTTACATTCCACAGTACACTTTAGTGTACACAAAGTTTCAATATGACTGCTGCCATCTATGGGTTCAAAAATGAAAACTATATGTGTTATTGTTATGGCAAGTGTTTCGAGCAGAATTGACGGCAACTGATTTGTTTACTGTTTGTTTTTTTAAGTTGAAGTGCAGCGGTATATATTTTTTTAGTTATAAACAAGAGTTATAATTAAACGTCTATTATATTATTTTGTGCATTGGTAAAAACATTTTTGATACTTGGCCAATTTAATGCACGTACACTATAGGGTACTTTGGGTCTTGGTGAAGTACGTAGGTATACGTATTTTTTTTTAATATTTATAAAAGCGAGATTCTTCTGGCAATTTTTGTTCAAAATTTGCAAAAAGTCACTTTCATATAAAGATTTTATTTACTATTTATAAAATGATGACTCAGATCTAGATATTTTGAGCGAAGATGATGATGGATGGGAAGATTCCCATTAACAAGAAGGTTTGTTTGAAAATGATGTTATCCAAATTGCATGTAGGCTTATCATACTAAAAAATAAATATTCAATAAATACACATTTTTTATTGTCAATATTTTAAGAAACTGAAAATTAATATTTTTTAATCATTTTTGCTTCAATGGTTATCGTACCATTAAGTTCCAATATACACTACAGTGTACGCATCAAATGTCAAACATGGATAAAGACTTTTTAACAAAAACTAAAAATCATTAAAAAAATAAAAGAAATCATGTGCAAAATTTCAGAATTTTACTTCAAATAAAGAAAATCGGGACCGTAAGGGACCATTGATCAATCGAATTGCACACAATTTTCGCTACAAAAAATGGCTACTAGATCGCTCAGTGGAAATGGTGACGTTCAGCCGAACGATAATCTTTCTTACAGCAATCTGCGGCCAATGAAATCATTATAGTCTAATGCAGAATAATATGATTGAAAATTCATAGATGTCCTTGATTGTGCATTTTTATTGATCTCTTTGTATATTATCCGCCATTTTTTTAAATGGAGGTTTAATGAATATATGACAAATAATTTAATTAATCACCCATAAGTAGATGATAACTTACTGGGAATGCATTTAAACAATAAAAGTTTCTCTACATAAAAACTGTTAGAAAGATATTCTGTATTATATACAATTATTTACAGAGTGTAATTAGTTTCAAGTTGTTAAAAAAAACTGATAATGGAGAACAACCAGACAAATAAAAAACCTATATAATATATTTCTCTACGTCTTAAGTTAATAATTTGAACACTTAAGTACGAAAAGTTTAAAAATCTATGCCTTCTTTGGGTCAATGGATGTACAGTTGTGAGGGAACATATGCAACCTATTAATATTTCCCTAACTGATGACAAAAGTTGAGCTAACGACCTAACTTGCTGAAGCCAACATTGTCGCTACGCTTTGAAGATTACTGGAATTCCAGCAGACCAGCTTACTTTTACGAGTTGGCATGGTCATTGTCAAAGCATACCGAGAAGGTTAGTTGATTGGTTGATTGTTTGGTCGGTTGGTTGGTTTGTCTGTAGACCTTTTAAAGCGTGCCGGTCAAACCACCGCGTTTTTTATACTAGGGCAAAACAATTATCCCGGCCGGTGTGCAAATATAATATGGCATGGTGCGGCGGCAAGAAAAAAATTAGCATATTTTAGTAAAGTCTTTAGTTTGCCCATCACTGTACCTTCCTTAGAATCAGCCTAAAAAGGCCGGCAGATCCAAAATATGATAGACATATTATCTCTTTGACAGATTCACCAGCCGCGTAAACTAGGGTCTATTCTCTCACTTCGGAAGCGGGGGGTATAAAACCTATTGTAACGACATTATTGGTTGAGAACGAGAGTGAGCGAGCCTATATGTAAATAGTTGTTTCTTTTTATATATTTATATAACGTCGGCCTATTTTCGCTACAGGGCCTATCACCGACGCCAGGAGACGAGCCACCCTCAACCTGGAAATTTTGCTGAACCTCTTGCTTTAAGAAGAGGGATCTTTTACTTGCCTAACATTTAATAGACAAAGAACCGCCTGCTTTACATCCCCTCCGAAGGATGGTATATCAACTACGTAATCCTCGTCTGAAATTACGTAGCTTCCCCGTATACACTGATATACAAGCCGCTAGAAGGTGGGACGAGAACGCTGTATTTCCTGGGTCACCCATCCAAGTACTAACCGCGCTCGACGTTGCTTCAACGGAATATCGACTGACATTCACATTGAAGTCGCCTCTACGCTCACCCCATGTAAATAGTTAAAGCTCCGGGAGGGGGAATCTGCCCCAAGCAGTTGCCACTTTGTAGCTGGGTCTTGCCCGGTCCGAAATAAGTTTACTTAGAGATTATTAGATGATAATTTGCATCGACAATAATAATTCTGCCACACTATCCAGCTTCCCGTTAACAAATCGTCGTAATTATATGTAGTTGTTGTAAAGAATCTGTCTGCAGCTCTAAATATTTGATATCAGTTTGATAACTTATTTTTGTAGAATAGTATTAATTAGTTTAACCTCGTGAGTGAGTGCTGCGAAGAAGATTTCGATGAACTTGATTCTTCTGGTTGTAAGTACTCTCTTTTTTATAAAGATTTGTTGTGTTCCCGTCCAATTCTACATTTTATTGCCATTTCACAAGAAGGTGGTGTTTGTCGAGAGAAACGTCTGCGTGAGTTTTAGTGCGCGTATGAAATTTCGTTGTTTTTGATTTATTGTAATGCAATTTTGTTGATTTTGATTTATGTAAATGTTGCTAACAGCCGATGCTGTTATTTTTGGTGTAAGTAATCTGTTATAATTACTGTTAGGATTTTGTATTTTTGCATTAAGTTAAAAGTAGATTCTTATAATTTTAAATTCATAATTAATAGAAAATCGGTTGGCTAACACTAGTTTTCGGGTTATTATAAATAACATTTTAACTTTCGGTATTTGGTATATTTTTAGAGTATATTGTCTTATGCATTTTATGTCTTGTACATTTTATTAGTTAGTGTAAAACAACTCTGTTACGCACCTCTGAAGTCTTAGTAATGATAATAGGTAAATATGGAATATTCGAGATTTCCAGAATTTGGGGTATTGACCGGGTATTGTGTAGTTATTTTATAATTATAGTAGAGGCTATGGTAATTTACCCTTGTGTAAAATCGTATTGCTTCATTATATCGATGCAATGACCATTAAAAAAGCGATATGTTGGTTACAAAAGATCTTGAACTTGGTATAGTTCCACAGACGTTACTGACCTAGCCAGTATTATAGGTACTACGTAGCCAGAAGTTGTTCCTAGCCAATTCCATAAAAAAAAAAATTTCTTTGAATTTAGATTCCCTTTTTATACACGGTGTAATTAGTTCCATGTCATTAAAAAAAAAAACTGGTAATGGGGACCGACTAGACAAACAAAAAACCTTTATGACTTTTTCCTCTAGGGGCACTTTGAAAAAACTGACCTTGGTAAACAATTTGAATATTAGGTAGGAAACATTTGAGAACCACTGCCTTTCTGGGTCAATGGACGTGTAGTTTTAAATTGTCATAAAAAAGTGTAAAGATTACCGACCGACTCGCAATGAATGGCGGCACCTTTGATGACCGCCTCAACGGAACCAATTATAAAAATGTAAATAATTCGTTCTTTTTGCAGAACTGCAAGCAAATGATGGGGGTAGAGGTTTAAACACAGCATTTCTTTACTTGTGTGTTTTTTTTAATTTAGAACAAAATATTGTAGCTTTTATTGTTGTTTATAATTTTTCAGATTTAAACGTGGTTTATTAATATTTGTAACGTAAATGAGTGTTCTGGGTTAAAAGCTTAAAAAATGAGAAATTATTGCATGACATTGGGAAATAAAGAGTTAGACGTCTGAGTTACGATAACAGAAAACAATTATGTTTTAAGTTAGGAAAAAATCTGATTTATTTAACAAATTGCCGATCAGGTATCAAAAACTAAAATATTCGATAAATCTGCATCAGTACACTTTTCGGCACGTCGAACTAAAGACATACGCACTCCATTCAACACATTTGGTAAATTAGGATCATTTTTTACGGTTCCTATGCACATTAAAATACCACACTAAACTATCAACTAACGTTGTCAATAAAGAAAATAAAAGTAAAAACTTGGTCCAAAATCCAAAAAGCAACACAAAAAGAACGAACAAGTAGTGTCTGTACGTAATCAAGAACTTAACGACTTGCACGGTAAGTCAATAAAATAAATCTTAACTGTAAATACGTGGCCCAAAACTCAAAAAGAACAAAAGCAACATACGAAAATAACGAACGGATTCGACGTGTGTACTTAACAAAGTGCCCACAGAAACTAAAATATTTCACAAGAGAGTATAGTTTTATTTAGATCTACTAAGCACTCAGAAAACGCCGACGTCTTTCACCTTTACCGCACCGCTAAAGACCTTACTTTACCTACTTTTAAAAAGCCATAAAAAAGTGTGATTATCAACTTGTGTCCTCGCCGACGCGCAAAGGAGTGCGACACTTTTACAGAGCCGTATTAGCGTACTTGATGGTTAGAGGCACCGTCATACGCGAAGATAAAAGCCTATCCCGCAGTTCTCAAACAATTTTATTGAAAATTTCACACCACCTTTTTAAACCAATCAGAGTCTTGTTTTTTGTTAAGTTACCATGGCAACCCAAAAAATTTCCGGAAATTTTTTACATTCTGTCAAATTAATAAGTGGAAAGTAAAGACGCGGGAGTTGAAGTGCTTTTAGAATTAGATTTATTTGGCGACGCAAAGGAGGATATTCACGAGGATATTATAAGTACACAAATTAATATGTTAATATTTATTTCTTTGTTTACAAAAATAAAGTTGTGGGTATCACAATAATATACGTTAAACTAACAAATTTTATTAACACATGTAAGTAACTAAATTTAAGTGGACTTGGAAGTCTAGCAAGAATTCTTCTCGTCTTAATGGAGAATAAGTAGGACTGAAGACAGAACTTTGTAAATGTGTATATTTAATAAAATATATGAAATATTTCGACACAATTTTATTTACTTTTAATTTAGATAGTCTGTTCAATTTGCTTGAAGATTTTAGTAGACATTTTTGGATTCTTCTGAATAGCTTTACATCCAATATTTCTTCATAATGAATATCCTCAACCAATTGTGACAAGTAAGTAAGCTGACGATGATATTTTTTCAATGTCCGAATCGAGGTCTGAATATTTTTTGCACGAAATACACAATCCATATGTTTTAGAATCTAGAGCCATTTTTGAGCTATATGCCCATGCACTTTATTCTTTTGGCTGATAATCAAATTTTGTTATGATTAGAATGTAAAAATTAATCTAACTGACGTCTGTAAGTGCGGCAGCTGTTACTATCTTGTTACCTTTTATTATTCCTTGGCCGCCTAGAAGTTGTTAATTATTGTCTCGGCGACGAGAATGAATACATTCCCTGTGCTCGTATTTAAGTAATATCAGAAATAAATGATGTTCCACCAATTTTAGTAGATCAAAGTTAATAAAAAACGGAAATATAATATGTTTTTAAGTTATTTATAAAAAGTTCATGTAACTAAACTTGCAGAATGGTATGTTATTTCACTAAGAAATTTCGTATTTTATTAAACATATATGTCTTGAAGTAGGTGGGCACTTCAGAATAATTATCAAAAATAAATGATGTTCCACCAATTTTAGTAGACCAAAGTTAATAAAAAACGGAAATATAATATGTTATTTATAAAAAGTTTATACCGTGTGTGTAGTCGCGGGCTAGGCATGGGGAGTAGGAATTACAACATCGCGTGTGCCAGCTGGCTGAAATGAAATAACTGAGCTGGGATGCCCCAGCGACGAACGAATTTACGGCTGCCGGTGTTGTCAAATCTCTCGCGCTACGTGAATGTACATGCCTAGTGGGAAATTACACGCACGGTATAACTAAACTTGGAGAATGGTATGTTATTTCACTAAGAAATTTCGTATTTTATTAACCACCAGTTGTTATTCCATGGCTCATTATGATGAATGAATTTTTGTCATTCGTAATAAATATGTTCAATTTTGGCATAATATTTATAGAATAATGGGGTGAAATTTTCTTACCGAATATCCCACAAGCTTAAATTAATATCCGGAAATTTTTCCTCGGTCATGAATATTTTAAGAAAATTATAATTATAATTTTCAAAATATTCATGACCTCGAAAAAATTTCCGGAAATAATTTAAGCTCTAGGGATATTATAAGTGAAAATTTTCGAAATCTTTGTTTATTTTTTTTTTCTAAAACTATGTTATATAAGGTTTTTTGTTCGTTTAGTTGTTCCCCACCACCAATTTTTTTTAACGATATGAAACTGATTACTCCCTGTATAAGATTTTTTGTTTGTTTGAGTGCTCCTCACTACCAGCTTTTTAATGACAAGAAACTAGTTGCATTCTGTATATTTTATTTGTATACTTAATTATTATACGAGATGTGCATATCACAACAATAATAGTAATGTTTATTGACTGCATTATATAAATATGAATGTGAGAGACTCCAAACTGATTACTTCTTACCTTTTCAAGATCCATCTTAAAGAGTTGTTGCTCGGTGCCGTCTCCAATTTCCAAGTCCTTAAGTGGATATGTGACATGGCCTATCTCGCTTTTTTTCTTCACGCGCCCTCCATCGATAACCGTCAATTTGAGTGTGTGGTCCGACATATCTTTTGCGGAGACCTGAACAAAAGAGAAATATGAAACTAATTTAGAGTTTGTAAGGGGAAATGTCTAATATGTAATTTTTTAAGAGCTTATGTTTTGATAGAAAGCAATGCGCACACCTATCCTCAATGACCGGAAAGTTGGAACAAAATGTCGACAAGAAGGGAGTTCGGTATCTTGAAACATAAAAATCGAATTAGTAAGGATATTCAACTTATATCCCATTTTCCATTTTTTCAGTTTTCTCTTTATTAATTACTTAAAATAATGTTAAATTAAAGCTAAAGCTATTTCTAGTTGATGGGTAATAAATAACTCCTACACCAACATTATTCAGTCTTTAAAATGGTCAATTATGACATGAACTATTAAAGTTGTTATTAGCTCGGTAGCTTTGAAAGCTTTTTTTAATTCTGTAACTAGAGCACCTATATGACTTCTCCTTTGCTTTATCGTTGAAAAGCAGCTATCTATCAACCACCTTATACATAGCTTTTAAAGCATTCACAAAACGCAACACTGCTATTCTCCAACTTCATTACATACTGCTGGGTCAAATAGCTTATCAGCCTCTTTGAGAAGTTTTTGGCAAGCGTTTCCTTCAAATATATCGCCGCGGTAATTTTTCGGGATTACTTTCAAATTTTTTGACCAAGGGAGAGCTTTTTCACATCCTAGTAAAGGCACTAGTCCATTCCAGAAAATATGATTTACATACCCTTGAAGAACGTGTAATTCGGGAATAACACACTTTTGAAGCACGCACAAATTTTGTATTTATTGAAACAGTAGTGGATGTACAACGCTATGGCAATGGTTGACAATTTTTTTATTTTTTTCAAAAAAAAACAAAAAGATTTATAATCATTTTTCAGATCTCTGTATGTTTTTGATGGAAGTGCCTTATCGAAATTCTGCGGTTTTTTAACGATTTAACTTCTTCAACGCTAGATCTCATATAATCTAGTTTACTATAACAGTAAGGGCAAGGAAAATAAGAAGTAGCAGCCTGTTGACCAATAATTAAAAGCAATAAAAGCTTACAGTCGGAGATAAAATTAAAAGAAACTTTGCTTATTTCTATTAAATTAAATTTTCAATATTTTCCTAGGTTTCTTTTATGTTAGGTACAATACATAACATTATTAAGCGATAAACACTTGTAATCTTAGTTTTTTCTATAAATCATCTTTTTTTATACATGCGTAATCTTTACAAATAAATGTAAACAAATTAAATGGTATAAATAAATGTATAATTATTATTAGAGTACTCTAAAATTCGCGATTCATTTAATTTATTTCGGATACACAAGAACATTAGAATATTGTAAATGTATGAATTCAAAATAACTTTAGTTTTAATTTAAAATTATTGTTTTGAGTAATGAATAAAGAGAAAACTGAAGAAATGGAAAACAGAAGAAATCGATTTTTAAATGTCTCAAGATGACAAACAAAACCCCGAACCCCCTTTTCGTCGTCATTTTGTTCCGACTTTACGGTCGTTGAAGACAGGTGTGTGCGATAGAGGCAATGCAATTCTCCCCTCCCTCGCTCAAAACGAATTTCCTCATAAATTGTTTTATTTATTTTTCATCTTACCCTCGCCTCTACAAAAAAAATATATATTTATACCCTTGGATTAAAAATTATTGATTTCACATAGCATGTAATAAATCCTTTACGCACGCTAACAGCGTGTGAAAATTTTTCATACGCCTCTTCTATGTTTCTCTATAAACAATATATATAATTTTCCATTACATCTTTTCAGGTTTTTAGTTATTTTATCGAAATTTATATATTTTGACCTGCCAAATATCGTGGTAATGATAGTTTTGTTCCAAAATGCATAGTATGTAAATAGTACGTTGTAACACAAGTGTGGCAAGGGCTTCATTGCAATATGAGTTTTGCAATGAGGCTTGCCACTTGGGTGTTACATACTATTTCTTCTACGGTTGTGAAGTTATTTCCCTTAAAGTCTTTCAAAATTTTAAATTTGTGAAGATGTAATCAAAGCGTCTGGCAGTGACATTTTCTGCGCTCATTTTGAAGTTTGAATTTCAACAAAATTGTACAAAAAAATGTGAAAGTGGCACTTTCCGCAGTCATTTTGAAGTTAGAAAATTTGACTTTGAACACAATCGTAAAAAAACATAAGTTTTTATCTGAAAATAATATAAATTTCGACAGATTTCGAATTAAATTGTTTTTTCTTCGCGAAAACTAAGAGTCGTTCTACTACGCGGTTTTCAGTGTTAGGTTCTTCATACGTCTTTCTATATACTGTTAAATTCAATTATATTCAATTTCCAAAAAATTGTTCCAATGACACAATAAATCAGAATTTTTATTAATAAACTATTGAATTTCTGTTTTTCTTACTCGTATTCTCTGTCACATGTATTTTCTTTTTAAAATGATGTCCTTGTGGCAGAGAATCTTGGTAAGAAAAACAGAAGAATTAAGAGAATGCCAGGACTAACATTTAGACAATATTTAAAATATTGTGTTTAATGTTGTTAAAAATTGTTTATCAAATAAAAACCATGCGTATTAGTGCTTTCTTGTATTAAGACAAGTTCTCAAGAAAGTTACATCTACAACTCAATGATGTTAATGTAAAATTAATAATATTAACGAGTTTGTTGTGCTACGAGTTTCTTTTATATTACTAAATTTTTGGTTTTCTGAATAAAAGTCTCTTAATTTTCCGCATCCTGTATATCATAAGCTCAATTATATGTGTCCAAAGTCGGTTTGGCATGAAGTACTAACTTTCATCGAGAACGCAATTTTCTCAGAATCATTAATAAAGCAATGTCTCATTTGTTGATACTATTCTGGACAGACTGTATATTTGATGCAGTTGTAGGAAAAGTATAGTGTGCAAAACGTAAGAAAAGCACTTTTCATACTCGTGTGATACACTCGTGTGAACGTGCTATTTTCAACACTATTTTTACCCCTATAGACATCTATGAGAGATCCTTATAAACTACACATAGTTAGTACGGAAATCGTCCCAGAGATGACGAGTGCGGAGTCAGCATCTAGGAAAGCCTAGAAGACTACTGCCACCTTCTGGAGGGTTGTAGAATGTTCGAGAACTAGTTACCCAGAAGTATAAATAGAGAGGGAGTGGCTGCAGAGAAGACAGTACAGTTCAGTAGATAGTGCAGTTCAGCTCAGTTAGTCACATCAATGAAGAAGTGAACAAAGTAATAAAGCGAGTGAATTAGTGAATTATAGCAATCTGTGTTATATTAGTGCTGTAAGTTAAAATAAATTAGTGTCTAATGCTACTCTAGTGTTATAATTTCCGGATCCACGATACAGGGTGTTTACAAAGCGGTATAAACATGTAACAATATACTATTAATGTGAAGAGCGTCAAACATACATAAGATGTGTGGCATACATTATTTTTTCTTCAACCGTTAAAAACATTATAAAAATATGTGTTTCAAAAAATGATAATGTTTAGTCCACTCTAGATGATCTCCTTATAAATTGTTTATAAAATTATTAGTGCATGTTGGTTGCCAAGTATTGTCTTGACATTGATTTTTTTAATTTGATTTACCATCGTGCGGCAGGCAATGCTGCCAACCTCGGAAACACACCTCTGGCGCTGGACCGGTAAAGTCTACACTGGGTTGGACTAAAGGCATGCTTGTTGGTAGCAGCGAAAGCCACATGGTACTTGGTACATGAATATTGGACGTGAAGTGTAGGTGTTTGTGAGATATGTTGTCGCATTGCGTCATCTATTTGGGGTTTTTATGATGCTCCTCTTTATGTGTTTTACTTCTAGAGTTTCCTTCGTTTATGGTTCCGACATCGTACTTTATTGCGTACGTTTGCATCCTTTTTTGTTATCATTTTCCCTCCATTAATGTTATTTTCTGTCGTTCTCTTGATCCCATTGTTTTTGCGAGTAATTAAACAATGTCCCTTTTAGCTATTTTCAGACTTCTGGCTTTTGTCGTTGCAGCATTTTTATGCCATTGCTGGCAGTATGGTGACTGTGTATATTATATTGATAAGGCCCGATGGTGGTTTATTTAATCGATGAAATGTGGAATTTGCCGTGTGGTTCTTTTAATTATTTGCCTTAAAATTTATCTCCCTTTTAGCTGGTTCTTCAGGTATGTTCCTAGGTTCTTAAATGTGTTCGTTTCGCCTATTTTACAGCAGAGAAAAATTTCTCTGCTGACTTTTGTTGACAAGATTCGCACCATCGCATTTGTTGGTTGTATGGAAGAGCGACCTGAAGCCGAATACCGCCAACATATTCATTTTGTAAAGTATTTTATTACGTTATATTCGCATAAATTTATTATTGTTATTATTATTATTACCAGACTTTTCTTGAAATTTATTTTCAGCCCAGATGTGTCCAGATGCAGTATCAAATTTTCTGAGGTTGAAAATATCCTGCTCTTCTTCCGTGTTGATTAACATATTATCAGTGTACACTAAAACAATCGAGTTCAATCGAGTTGGGAGTGTCTTTGCTTGAATTCCATATTAGTTGGTTTAGTTTCTGTTTATCTGAGCTTCTCAATTGCAGGGCTTCCTGCTGGCAGGCTTTTAATAATTTATTATCTCATTTATTATTATGTATTGCAGTATTTCTGCTGCGCAGGGTGTTGACTACTGCCTCGCGTCTGAATTTAAATGTGCTTGCTAATAGAAGCTCTATTGTAAATATTCATTTTTGTCATAAGAGAAATGGAATATTTTGAAGAGAATTTTAAACTCAAAATAACTTAGACACGCGGCATGTGAAAAAATAACAGATAACAAGTTCTTTTGTGGGATTTTTAAGTAAAATTAATAAAATAATAACGTTAGCTAGTTAAGTTCTGTATTTGTAGTTTAAAGTGTGATCAAGAAATACAAAAATATGTTAGAGAATAACAATCAAAATATTATGGCATTATTTTACACACTGGTCGATTGACTTTTCAAACGTTTCCTAACATTTTGCAAGAGGGGAAGAGATGTTAATGATACCAAGAGCAACATTATGAAAATTGAGTCCAATCCTTCAATTTTTCCCAAACAAATATGCCTTCGATTGGTCTAAAAGAGTATTATATTTTTACCAATTTGTAGCCTAATATGTACGCCATTCAAAAAATAGAAATAAAGTATTAGTCAAGAACTCCTCTTTAAACGATTATCATTGAACTGTACAAGGTGGACCAAATTAGACGTTATTTGGAGTTTTCTTTAAAACTATGGCAGATAGACAAGGACCAATATAGGTGTCCTCAGCTCGATTTTCGAGAAACAAACAATGGTAGAAACCACTATCGTCTATCTTTTTCGACTACCGAGCTACAGAGCGTTTTTTGGAAAATTGAATGACCTCTATATCTCAATTACCAAGTGTCGAATCGAAAATAGTGTAACACATTCTTAAGGCACTTTTTTAAGTAGAATCCTCTGCTGTGCATGCCCCAATTTTCGAGATATAAACATAACTTGTGTTTTTTTAAATGCAACACCCTGTAAATTATTTCATTATTCAATCACAACTTAAATTAGCTATCCAACGATATATCACATGTCATATTTATCTCTAGAAAAAGTGGTCAATTTTCGAAATATTTAATATATTTGTGAGGAAGCCATGGAAAACTATTAACAACAACAACATTCTTATAATATGAAATTTGCCAAAAATAGAAAAACTAAACTACAATAAATGTTCGAATTATCTTTCATTGACATCTATGCATTTTTGACACCTTCTCCTTACAGCATTTATTGCATTATTGTCCAAAACGCAGCTAATGTTTTGTTTTCCAATTCTTCTATGTTATTAAAACGTTCTCTATATATAATATTTTTTAAATAACCCCAAGGCCAAAAGTCAGCAGGGGTTATATCGGGAGAGCTAGCTGGCCACAAAACAGGATCAATAACCCCAAAGCCAAAAGTCAGCAGGGGTTATATCGGGAGATCTAGCTGGCCAGAAAATAGGATCATTATTTCCTAAAAACTAACCAGTGCCCAAACTACTTTGTTGTTTATTAATGTCCAGTTAGCTAAATTAATTGTTAGTTATCAATTTAATTAACTTAGCTAACTAGACATTGATAAACTAGTCCTGAGTAATTATAGATATCTATTCAATCCTGCCCAAATTGAGCATTTAAATAATTTCGTGTTTTATTTGACGTATGACCTAGGGCGCCATCGTGTTGGTAAATTAATCTTTGAAATTTTCTTACAGGCATATTGCCTACAATATTGCCTATTTCTTGTCGTAGAATGTTAATAAAATTATCGATATTCAAATTACCGTGAAAAAATGAGGACCTATTATTTGGTATCCAATGAAACCACACCATGCACCAAATCCAAAACGTCTTTTATGATTAACTGTAGCGGTTACGTGCGGATATTCATGAGCCCAATGGTGGTTATTATGCCGATTAAAATTCCGGTACTGCTTATATAGGCCTCTGTCCATATAATTGTTCCTTCAAATTCTGGCACTGACGCAAGAACCACTGGCAAAAATCGAGACGCCTTTGACAGTCGTTTGGATATAGATGGTGACTAATCCTAATTTTGTAGGGTTTGAATTTATTTTTTTTTAAGCAACCCAACAGTTATTTTTGGGATTTCTAAATTTTCCTCCACGAGACGATAGATTAGGGTTTTCTCTTAGAGTTTCTAAAACAATATTTTCTACAGCTTCTCTACCTGCTTTATTATATATTTTTGCTCGAGGTTTTACAAATGATCCAAACTCTTTTAAATTTTGTTGTAGCCTTTTGGCAATCTTTATGTCTGGCTGTCTTTTTTTTGGATATCTAGAAATATTATTTAGGCGGCACTTTTGGCACAAAGTTTTGCTATCTATAACTTACCTATTAAAATAAATCTCGGAAGCTTGAATCTTCTCCGCATTCTATCATATTTTTCACCTTTACTAAATTGAATCATTTTTAACAATGCTCACTCATAATTAACTCACAAATTAGTTTTTGACATTACGATTATTTCGATTTTCTTTTTTTTACCATGGCCTTTTTAATAAATATTAGAAATGCGATAAATATGCATAGATGTCAATGGAAGACAATTCGAACATTTATTGTAGTTAAGTTTTTCCTATTTTTGGTAAAATTATTTTATAGGAAGTGTTGTTGTTAATAATTTTCCATAGCCCCTCACAAATATATTAAATTTTTCTTTCTAGAGATAAGTATGACATATGATGTATCGTTGGATAGCTAATTTAAGTTGTGATCGAATAATTTATAAGGTATTGCTTTAAAAAAACACAAGTTATGTCTATATCCAGGAGTCTGTATCCGCTCCTGGAGCGGGGTAGCGGACTCAACAGAACCAATAAAAAGTTATTGTATACGATGGTAATCAGGCCGGCTATCACATACGCGGCGCCGGTGTGGTGCAGCATCCCGGCCACGACAATGCGAAAATTAAAAGTACTAGAACACAAATTTATGCGCCTCATTTCAGCCTCTGATAGATACACCTCCCTCAGAGATCTCTATGCACGTTGCCACGACAGAACCCCACTAGCGGACTACGTCCAAGAAACGTCTCAAAAATTCTATCAGTTCAAACTGGACGGTAGCCCGCTTACCCGCAACATCACTCGAATCAGACATCATAATGCCATACTTTTCAATATAAAACACCCCCTACCATACCAGGCGTTGCCTATCTTCCGGCAACTCCCTTAGCCACACTCTCTCCTACGATAACTTACCTTTCCCCTGTCTTTATCTATCAACCTCTTTCTCTTTCCCTTTCATGTTTTTGCAATTTTGTTCTTTTATCCTTTTTGTTGTTTTTTGTAATTTTTTGTCCCTAAATCCCCTTCAGGCCGAAACTTATCCAAATACTAATTTTTTAAATCACAGCTTTTATCTTTCCATCTTACCTTCCTTGTCGGCGATCAGACCGCAAGGCCGTCATTTGTTCGAACGGGTTTTTTCGTTCAGTTTTCCCGTGTCAATAACCAAAATTGTGTAGTGCGCGTTCGCCAATGTTTTTAGTGTTGTGTTTATTTTTAATTTACTTTTAGGTCCATGTGGACAATAAAATATTTTAACCTAGTTTTTAAGTCCACCTGCGGTGGACAGGAGCTTCTAGCCCCCACTCGAACTATCTCTAAGCTGAGTCGGGCCCACCCCGCCCAGCCACACACCCACCTCGACGTCACCTGTCCTGGTCGTGTAGCTGGCTCCGGGTTGGGCTCCGAGGAGGCACATATTGTACTATTAATGCTGAATAAATACTATTGATTGATTGATTGAGTTATAAATCACGAGATCGACGGTTCGATCTCTGCTCATTCCGTTTTTTTTTCTAAATAATTAGAATGTACAAATATTGTCCCAAGTTGTGACATTTGCACATCCTTCGGCTGCCCGTCGGATGTACTTTGGACCAAAAACGAACGTCCATCGGATGTACTGTATGTCCGTCGAGGACGTCCTTCAGATGTCCACAAGACAATGTTGTGCTATTAGGGATATTAAATTTTTCGAAAATTAAACACTTTTTCTAGAGATAAGTATGACATATGATATATCGTTGAATAGCTAATTTAAGTTCTGATCGAATAATTTAAAAGGTGTTGCTTTAAAAAACACAAGTTATGTCTATGTCTCGAAAACTGAGGCATGCACAATTTTCTTCTTATCAGCAAAGGATTCTACTCAAAAAGTGCTCGATTTTCGATTCGACACTTGGTAATTCAGATATGATATCAAAAATGCAAATTTTCCAAAAACGATCTAGTTCTGTAGTCGAAAAAGTTGGACCATCGCAGTTTGCGCCATCGTCTGTTTCACGAAAATCGAGCTCAGGACGCCTATATCAGTTTTTGTTTATCTGCCATAGTTTTAGAGAAAACCCCAAATCCCATCTAATTTGCCCTGTACTTTTGGGGGTGTTTTGAACTTTGCTAAGTGTGCTCTACTTTCCACTACGCTATGTCTCTTTCAATCTAGGACACTCTGTATACTATAGCATACTAAAAAACATAATTTTCCTCAACTTTCGTAATCTCGACATTCTCTGGAAAGATTTTTATATGACTATTTATAAAACCCCAGATAATAACATAAAACGTTCGCAAAAATAAGTGAATTACAATAAACTATGTTAAAGTTATAAAAAAAAAAGTGAACATTACATTACAATAACATTGTACATCTCGTAGAAGGAACTAAGATTATATTACATTATTTTATGGTCATTTGAATTTTATATTAGTATCGCCATCTCGTAGCAGTCTTCTGAACTTTAAGTTCTTACTTAATTGACTAGATGTCGCACAAATGCACATTTCTTGTTTTTGCTATAAAAGTCGATTGACATGAATAAATGATGAATCGCTTTGTCTTGATTATCTTAAATTTCACATTTCATAAAAAAAGGTTAAACAAATATACAAAATAAAAAAGAACAATAAAAATGAAATATTTATTTGCAACCAAGAACTTTATGCCATTTTAACATAAATACCTACATTTTTATTTATCCTAAATTGTGCAATGTAATAATTTTAATTGCTGCACTATCCCTGTATGATGAATAATTGAATACTCTAACAAAACTTTGTGGATTTGAGGAACATTTTGCCATGGTTATAAAATATTTCAAATAGTAATAAGTAATTGTTTATTGTTGCTGTTGGCAAGTCTCTGACGAAAATTAATTTCAGGAGTGTTAATTATATTTGCCATACTTTGCATATATCTAAGAGGTGTTAACTTCCCAATCATTAATAACTCTAAGAAACGATTTATATGCTGCAAAATCATGCGTCAGTAAATTTAAACTTTTATTATCGTGACAAACGGCAGCCAAAATTAACGTTTAGTAATTGTATGTACTGTACCTAGAAATGAAACTCTATTATGACATTTGAATTATGTACCTCTCTAAAATGTTTGATAAAAGTGATTCAATGTAGATCAGTAACTTAAGACTAATGTAAGTGGTGTCATCTTCCTGTATGAGACTGTCCTTTTATAAATAAATAACAACTCTAGTTTCTTAACTTAAATTTTAAATTCATGTGGCCCAGCAGATTTGAACGTTAGTCCCAGGCAATTAATAGCGGTTTTAGATTTTACATTATAGCATTTATAATTATATGTAAATAAAGCTCAGAATATATTTATTTGAATAACTTTATTAGGTAAATATGCCAGATTAGTTCCAAACAGAAAAGATATTATTTGAATAAAAAAAACATACAAATATCAGGTAAGTACATAAAATCAGAACTAAATATTTTGTTATTATTCAGATAATATAGTCCAGTCAACGGAGCGCTAGAATGACCAAAATCTCTAACTTGAGTGCTAATGAATGGATTTTGATCAAATCTTGTATAATGTGTTTGTAATGACGTTAATAAAAAAGTTAAAAAAAAAAAATCAGAGTAGGAAATGATCGGGTTCCGTAATTTGTAGAATTAGGTGAAAAATGAAAAAAAAAAAACAATGTATTTTTTTTTTGGCCCAAAATAAGATGTTTTTACTCTTGTGAACTTTTCGAAAAATGCATATTTTTCGACATATGGCCACTTGCAAATTCCTGAAAATGGGGGAGGGGAAATGTAAAAATTGAAAAAAAATCTGAAAAAAATCAGGTGAATGTATCATCGAAATACAAGACTTTTTTATTTGCAACATGAAAAACTACCTCTATATTTGACATTGTAGCACTTTAAAAATATGTAATTTAAAAATTTGAAAAAATTCAGACGTATGCATTGAGGCCTTCTAAACATTTTTTGTCTCCTGGAATTTTTTTGTAACTTGCTAATTTTCCGAGTTACAGGCAGTTTTTCACGATAAACAATGTACTACATTTTTTGCACATTAATACACGAAAATTTGAAAAAGTGAGCGTGATTTTTATATATTATTATAAAAAATATGAAATCTATATAGTTATACCATTTTTAAAGGTTCAATATAATTTTCAAATTGAAAATGAGAAAAAAATGTAGCACATTATTTATCGCGAAAGACTGCCTGCACCTCTGAAGATTAGCAATTTACAAAGAAAACTCCAAGATTCCACATATTTTTAAAGCTCTACAATTTCAAAGAAAGGGGTAGTTTTCCATGTTTTTTCGGAAAAACTTGGTGAAAACGCACTTTACAGAAAAGTTGAAAATAAAAAAAGTCTTGTATTTCGATGATACATCCACCTGAATTTTTTCAGATTTTTTTCAACTTTTACATTTCTCCCTCCCCATTTTTAGGAATTTTCGAGTGGCCATATCTCGAAAAATATGCATTTTTCGAAAAAATTCACGTCTTATTTTAGGCCAAAAAAGATAAATACATTGTTTTTTTTTCCCATTTTTGACCTAATTCTACAAGTTACGGAAGCCACGTTCATTTCCTACTCTAATCTTTTATTAACTTTTTTATTAACGTCATTACAAACACACTGCACAAGATTTCATCAAAATCCATTCATTATGGTGCGGGAGCTAAGTGGCTTTTTCGGGCACTCATCTTTACAAGCATTTTCTATGCGCTGATTAATTCTATCGAACTTAAATAACGACAAAATAGACTTCTAGCATATGTTAGCCCGTCGAGTTGGCCATGGTTCAAGATATAAAAATCAGTGAAATTATATCATCGTTACAAAGCCAATTTTTTTTGTGTGTACACATTTTATGTTTAGAATGAATAAAATAAGATCGCCAGAATGTGTGGGCCATCAGGGGCGCAACCAGAAAGGTCAAATAGGTAAAAAAACGGAGTTATATAACATCATCGTTACAAACTTTTTTAAGGTTGAGCATGTTTATTTAAATGTTTTGAACACTGAAATTTTGTAATTTACAATTTAACAAATTACAAAATTTCAATTCGTTGTATCTCAGTTAGTAATGAAAATATTTTCATAAACTCCAAAACCTATTGTTGCATTTTTATGAAAAGTAAAATGTATATGACAAAAAAGAATAATTTTAAATGGGAGTCTCTAGACCAGGGGGAGCATCCGAATTTTGATAAATTTTTTCGCAAACTGCTATTTCAAAATTTTTTATGGATCGCTAGGGAAGTGCTTCACTAGATGTTATTTCCCATATTTCGTATGGGTTCCATGCGCCACAGACGAGAAAAAAATTATTGAAATTTCTAGAGCCGCCACTGCCATAGGCTCTTAAATATACAGGAATTCAACACTTTCGCCTAACTTGACTCCGTACCGTGCCTCAGATGTATTGTATCATTATTACCTTTCTGACTGCGCCTCCTGACGGCCCATACTTTCTGGCGATCATATTTTATTCATTCTAAACATAAAATGTTACACCCAAAAAAAATGAGCCTTGAAACGATGACATGATTTCAATGATTTTTAAACAGTGTTCGAGACGCTCCTGCCAGGAGGTGCCCCTCCAGAAGTCGATTTTATGAATCGATATCACCCATTAAACCATAAAAATATCTCAAAGTTCATAAAACGATTTAAATTTCAAGAAAAACGCAATATGAATTTTTAAAAAACTGTACCTAGTTTTCGCTTCACATAAACTTTCTCACATCTTCAGAATGCGTTGTTTACATTTAGTCAACGAAAGAATTTCAAAACGATGTTCGTTTACGTTATAAAATTTAGATAACGAAACTTAATGCAGGGAACGACGAGAAATTGCATACAAACGGGGATGCACTTCAACCTTTAGAAATAAGCCTACGTGACTCCGCGGTGAGAAAATAATTTTAAATGCGTATAGGTAGAAACTACGTCACGGGGTAGGGAACATAAATACCGAGCTCACACGAAGCTCGTGGGACTTTCTCTTGGAGACTCGCTTTGCAAGTAAACTCCTGGAAAAGTGCACCGCTCCCAGTACAAGTACTTAGAGCACAAATTAAAGGAATACTTTCCTCGTGTCCTTTGGAGACTCGCTTTGCAAGTAAACTGCAAAGGCACGAACTTCGCGACAACTGCCCAGCGCACATAATTAAGGAAAAAACAAATACAAGTAAGAAGAAACAATTCGCCACGGTTTGGGTCAACTTCTTAGAGAGAGGTCCTTTTCTTCGGAGACTCGCTTGGAAGTAAACTCCTGGAAAAGTGCACCGCTCCCAGTAGAAGTACCTAGAGCAAGAAATACTTCCCTCGCGGCTTTGTAGACTCGCTTGCAAGTAAACTGCAAAGGCACGAACTTCGAGGCAACTGCCTAGCGCAAATAATTGAGGAAAACAGTACAAGTCATAAGAAACAATTCGCCCACGGTTTTAGTCAACTACAAAGAAGACAGACGACGGTCTTTTACGACGCTAGTGACCGCGACGTCAGGGGAGCTAAATGAAGTGTCGGTTTGCGGACCTGGACACAAAAATAATGACGAACGACGGCGCCGAGAGAACCGAGATGGGGGACTTAATTCTCGTCGTAGGAACAGGTAATATTGGCATCGGAATGAACGTTTATTTCATGGGTGTAATTTTACGGTTTAGCATCATCCCGTCGCGAGTTTACTGGTAGTTCATGGTATTTTATATCCTGGTATGGGCACTAGGGGATTTTATATGGAGTTTGCAAAATTATGGTACCTAGAGCTATTAGGTTAATTTTATTTTAATTTTCAAGCGTAGTTATTTGTTATTTGGTTGTTTATAAAATTTAGGCCTATCCATTTTAATGCACTCTTGCCTTATGCAGCTGAGATAATGCGCGACAAGGTGAGCCAATGACTTTTTAGGTAAGATTGATTTTTATGTCAATAATTAAAATCGTCAATAATACATATACGGAGGACCGCCCCAGTGTGATTGTTGCGTTAGAATTGACACGATTCAATATAACAATAAATAGGTCAATAAAGCAGGCGCCGGCGTCTGTAATTTTCAAATACACCGCCGTTTCGGCACTGTAACTTTTGAAGTCTGCACGACAGGTGGTTAAAACTACCGTACTTGAGTAGGACATCTGCGGTGCAGTGACCCTGTTTTATCACTTCAGTGGAACTTTTGCCATCAGCTGTTAAATAAGCAGTAGAGATACCGGGTAAAACAACTTTTCCAGATTTGTTAAAATTGTTTGCTCATTCATTAATTAACTGGCCATTGCCAGGGGTTCAACTTCGTAATTACGATTTGTCCCATCTGCGCACCTACACATCGCATCGAAAATGTTTGAACGACCAAAATTAATATATCTGGAAATTTCTGCAACTTGATTCTTCTTTTTTGTTCGAGATATTTCTCACAGTGATGTAAGAATTTCCACTATAACTACTCCAGCAGGCAAATAAGACGGAACCATCTGTCATTTTAATCTTGATTTTCAGTTACCTATTTGTCGCTATATTTTAGTGTCACAGACACAGCAATTGCACAGTGTCGAGACTACTGTTGTGTGTTTTTGACGATTGTCATTTATTTAACATAATTTCATTAATTGACGATTGCCAGTAATAATCAAAATATGTACGTCTCGATTGAGACTCAGAAAAAGGTGTTTTTGACGATTGTCATTTATTTAATACAATTTCATTGGCTGACGATTGTCAGTAATAATCAAAGTATGTACATCTCGATTGAGACCCAGATGATATGCACATTTATACTGAATTTGGGATTACCCGACAATTGTCACATCCAAACATAAATTTTCTATACGAACAATTGTTCGCATAAATGTATTAAAAAGGTCTATGATTTTTTCTTTACAAATTCCTGGAAATAGTTTAAATGAAATAACAACATAAGTCAACCTAGCTCCTTGACTTTATGTTTGAAATAAACCAATTTAGCACTGACAGGTATAAAAGGGGAGGGGTAAATAAATATCTAGGTCAATTTCTCGTTCAATTCAATATACAGGGTGCAACTAGCAAACCATCCCGAACAAGCAAGTATCGTAGTAAATTAAAGTAGGCAGGTATTATCAAACTTTATATTAAAGTACCTGGGGAACTGAACAGTTTGGGTATAAAATTTTAATCTTTGTTAAATAAAATAATACTACACACAACGTAATTTGGGTCCTAACTAATTAATCTAGACGATCACGTAAACGGCCAAAGTATATTTTTCTTTCTCAACCAAAGAGAGAGATAAATATACAACCGGGGTACAGGGTGTTTCAGTGCTTACCATTTTTACCATAGAATCATAGATATTTCTCTTTGACTGTTCGCAAAGATGACCACCGCCGACCCCACCAACTTGACAAAATACTCAGAATGAACCACCGAACTTTTAAAAAAGAAAAACTGGTTGAAGTTATTTTTGCATTAAAATCATACTTTTTTTACCTATTGATTAGACTATATTGATAAGTGCTGGAAAGCATTATTTTATGATCTGTCACGTAAAAACTATATGTTAAAAATCAATCACGTTTCTAAATAAAAGCAAAACAAGCAAAATAGCTTATACATTCAACAGTTTTCTCATATCTGCGCCGAATAGAATCCGTAAATAACATATACGCTTGTCATTTTATTTCGAGAGCTACGTTTATGTATTAGAAGACAAGAAAATACAGACGAGACAGTTATCTCCTCTATCTTATTCCATTATATTCCACACGCCACATTCAATTTCTTACTACAGGTTTTCTTATTTATCTCTGCAAAGGATTCATGTTGTTAATACATTTTTCTACGTCAGCCTATCGATTTTTCAGAAGGGATGTTCTTACTTAAATTCGTTATGAACTTGAAGGATTTACATTGTAATTGAATATTTACGTAACGAACTGTTTTAGAAGTGCGCAAATAGCAGTAAATAAACTTCAGATTCAAGTTACTTTTGTACGATTTATTCGTAAAAAATATGAAGTAGGAGTTTTTGTTTGTTTCCGTAGCATATAAACAAATAAGTTATGACCAAAACAATGTGTGTCTACACATTTTTTAACAACAATATCACATTTTTTTAACTAATTAGTCAAAAATAAAATAAATCTGACATTACTTCTCGGTTAGATGCTCAAATGTTACCCGTTTTAAGCGTTAGCTTTAGAAACAATATCTATCCGCCAAGTCGCTATCCTGATATTTTAAATTTTGACTTCAAAATCGTAACCAGAGATCCCAAAAACATAAATACACTACGTTTCAAAAATAAGTCACCAATACTTATTCAAATAATACGATTCGATTTAGGGGTGGTGTCGAAATCACAAAATCACCGTCTAAGAAAATTATCATTACGTATGTCGTCATTTCTAAGGTTTGCATCGTTTTCACCTTTACTGTACTTAGTACTATACGTTAAAATTGCAAAAAGTTTAATTGCATATAGTAGACATAAATGGAGAAAAAATAATGTATTAACTAATTAATTAATTTAATCGCATAGTGGCAAATTATACTCCTCAACATACTGTTAAAATAATTGGTATATAAACACACTATCGTTAAACATAATAGCAACCACACCAATTTTGAATAATAAAAGTTAATGCAATTAAAGTCAGTACAACTTTTTATTGCTTTTCCCTGGCAAGCATTTATTATTATGTTCTTCCCAGACCATGTTCTTCCATTCAACACTCTCCCTCGCTATTTATTTATAAACAAATGAAAATTATAACTTTTCACTATACAATAATGTTATATTATACAATTTTACGTATAATACAGTTAGTACAGTACCTAGAGGTAAAAAATATACAAAACCCAATAATGTCATATTGAACAGATTTCGTTCATTTTTGGCAGTATAATAGTAAATGCTTCACAGAAAAGTTTCTATATTGTGCGGGGGATTGCTAATTTTAATTTTTAAGTGCCACCCCCTTCTCAGGGGGTGGCACTTAAAAAATATATATATTTATTGGAGCTGAAGAAGAATAAAATTTTAAGAAGAAAAGGTTCTATGCAAGTTTTCACATAAATTGATAGTTTTTAAGTTATAACGACTTCGAAATTGCGATTTTAGCTTAATAAAAAAAACGGCTTCGTCAAGTATCTCGAAAAGTATTGCTTTATCGAAAAAATGTTACAGACCAATTATTACAGAAACTACAAACTGGGAATTAATTATATTTTTTAATTATTGATGTAGGATTAATAATTTCAGAGATATTTAAGTTTAAATTTGGCATCCAAGTGTTCATAAGATAATTATTTAGAGTGAGAGTTAAATATCTCAGAAACTGTGGCACCTACGTCAAGAATGCTAATAAGTAGAATAATAGGTTATTAATTAAGCTTTCAACTGTTTTTAAATTGTTTCTGTAGCATAAAAAATATAGAAGTTATGACCGAAGCAATGTGCGTCTTCACATTTTTTTAATAACAAAGCCGCCATTTTGTTACTGTAATTAGCCAGTAAATAAAAAAAAGGAATTTCAAACACTGTTTCTCATTAATATATAGCATGACGTAACAAATTTTTTCTTTTGTATAGAGCACTTGCTTTAGAAAAAATTATAGTTTAAACTATAAAGGTATTTTCGATAAAACGTATTTTTTTTCCTTTTCCAAATATCTCAATAAATATTAGTTTTATTGAAAAATGGATAGAGACCAAAAATAAAGCTCATAAACTGATAATGAATTTCGATTTTTATTTATTTACATAGATTTAATAGTTTTAGAGATATGAAAGTTTACATACAAATGGCGTCCAAACGTTTATGAGACAAAAAATGCAGTTTAAATGTTAAATATCTCAGAAATTGTGACACTTACGTCACGCATGCTAAGAAATGAAATTAAAGACAATTAATTACGCTTTCAAATTATTTTTTACTCATTTCTGTAGCATAAGAGATAAAGAAGTTATGATAGAAAAATATGCGTATTTATATTTTTTAATATAAAAAGGTCGCCATTTTGTTACTCTAATTAGCTAGTAATTTAAAAAAAATATATCTCAAATACAGTTTTTCGTTAAAATGTAGCATTTTACCTAGATGCACAAAAGCACTTGCTTTTAAAAGAAATACATTTTAGACTTTAAAGCTGATTTCGAAACACTTGGATGGAAAATATAAACTTAAATATCTCCGAAATTATTAATCCTACATCAATAAACAAAAAATATAATTAATTCCCAGTTTGTACTTTCTGTAATTGGTCTGTAACATTTTTTTGATAAAGTAATACTTTTCGAGATACTTGACGAAAGCCGTTTGGAAATACCTTTTTTTTTAAGCTAAAATCGCAATTTTTAAGTCGTTATAATTTAAAAACTATCAATTTATGTGAAAAATTCCATAAAACCTTTTATTCTTAACATTTAATTCTTTTTCAGCTCCAATAAATATATATTTTTTAAGTGCCACCCTCTGGGAAGGGGTGGCATCCACCCCCTATAAATTAGCAACGATGTACAATATAGAAACTTTTCTGTGAAGCATTTACTATAATACTGCCAAAAATGAACGAAATCCGTTCAATATGACATTATTCCGAAGTTAAAACCTCCAGTTACTGTATTAAGTACCTAGAGGTAAAATATTGAAAATTTAGGCACAATCTCATATGTAATGATAATTTATTTTTATGGTTGGTTATTGTAGTAAGAGGTATCATATTCATTTTCTATATGTACCCAGCACTTTTACCTCCAAGAGGTGAAAACTACCCTAAAATTTAGATATTTAATATTTGAAAGAGAATTAATTACTGATACATTTTTAAAAAGTAGAATGTTTATGTTTTAGGAATCGTTGATTACGAATCTGAAGTCAAAATTAGAATATTTTAAATAGCAGCTCCAATATGGTGGAAGGAATCTTTTTCTAATGGACAAAAAAAAAATGAACATTTAGATGATGCTATAAGTTAACGAAAAACGGGATTTTTTAAATTTTTCTTTACTTACTGGACATTTTGTTAAAGAAAATGTGAAGACGCCCATTGTTTTGGTTTCTATGACCTGAAAAATAGGTAGTGCCACAACCTAGAATTGCATGTGGAAAAAGAATATATCTACAACACCAAGTTCATGTTGCAGAGCTTTTATTAAAGCTAATATGGAATATTCCATATTCTTGTTTTGTTAACTGAATTACACAGTTTTCATAAGCAACCAATGAGTAGGCGTTACGGCATGGTAACATATGTTTGTTTGTTTACACGCGGCCTCAGAGCTTGGTGTGCAGACAATAGTGTCATCACCAACCGCTACTCTATTCATTGTGCTAGATCTCTCAACAGATGTTCTTACAATCAGTACATCTGCATAGTCTTCTGCATCAAACACCCCAATCACAAAAGAAATTAATAAATCACTGCTTATTCTCTGTATTAATCAGAAACATCCCCTTTTTCGTCCTACTGATCATGTTTGCGGCAAATGAAACAGTTTGTGAAGTCATTCCCTTTTATCTTCCAGAATAGGTACTATCTTTTATTGATGGACCAATGGGGTACAATGGGTTACAGTATTATCACTTTTCCGTATTTTTTGGTCAAATACTTTAAGTAACTTTCACATATGTCAACAAAAGTAGCCTTGTGTACTAGGGTGGGCCGAAAAAATCGATTATCTTTTTTCAACTTCTGATAGCCAAAAAAGTGTTTCTCTAGTTAATCTTATTAACCAAAGAAAATTTGGTTCACTTCCAAAAAGTCTTCGAGAGGTCGCAGACGTTTTGAAATTTTCTAAAATTCTTTAATATGAAACGCCATTAGCTAAAAGAATTTTTATTCTAATTTAGTATTTACTTGTATCCAGCGTCTTTCGTACATTACGAAGACATCAAGGACATTGATAGTACTTCGTGCTGTGCGCCAACGCAATCCCCGCTAAGGGGTAAATACTAAAGAAAAAAAAACTTATTATAGAAAAACTATAATAGAGGAGCACGTTAGACTTATTTCAGAGCCAGGATCTGTTTATTTTGGCCATGTATTTCCAGAAACTGGTTCAGCACTTAATATTTCTGCAAGACAATAATATAAGATCGGACAGTATTTTTGCAATTGGATGTGATGGAACAGCAGTTAACACTGGTTTAGAAGATGGTGTAAATGGAATTATTGAAACTTCCCAGAATAGGCCATTTCAATGGTTAGTGTGTCAGTTGCATGCAAATGAGTTGCCATTAAGCCATTTGTTACAGAATTTGGACGGCCATACAAGTGGCCCGCGATGTTTCTTTGAACCTATTGGCAAAATGTTGTCAGAATGCGAAAAACGACCAGTTGTGAAATATCAGAAAATAGATGCCCAAAACCTCAGTGATATAGAAGCAATATCCGATATCAGTACATACCAATGCTATTTATTGGAAATCTGTAAAGCATTATTCAGGAAGTCTTGCCTTAAAAAATCCTGGAAAATTAGGATATTCACATTGGTTAACAGTTGCTAACCGCATCCTACTCTTATATGTTGCTACTGAGGATCCAAGCGAAAACTTACAAATATTAGCAGACTACATTGTCAATGTTTATGTTCCGACATGGTTTGAGATTAAGGCCAAACCATCCTGTAAAGACGGCACAAGACATATCTTTACATTGATTAAAAATTCCCGCTATCTTACAGAAGACCTACGCGAAATTATAGATCCTGTCATACACAGAAACGCATACTTCGCACATCCCGAATATATTATATTGCCGATGATTACTGATAAGCGAAAACATATTCGTGAATTGGAACTACGCAGAGTTATTAAGTCCAGGAAAAATAAATCAGAAAATGTAAGATTGTTTAAAATACCACAGCTAAGTTTTAGTTGCGAGGATTACGTAGATATGATTGAATGGCATGATATAGTAGTAACAGAACCACCAATCATTACAACATTGGCTGATGAAGAACTACATGATATGGTTCCCACAGGAAAAATTGAGGCCTTGCAGTTTCCACGTTTTCCGTGCCACACGCAAAGTGTAGAACGGGAGTAAATTTAGTTACAGAAGCTTCAGTTGCTGTTTGTGATAGCATTCCGCAATGATGCCTAAATTTGATTCGAAAATTGATTATAAGCCGTAAAATCCCAATACAGTTGGAAGTTTGGGTGTTGGGACGGGTGAAACTCGATATGCAGCCACCTCCCCGTGGTGAGTTTTGGGTTATTACTATTGATTTGCATTGTAACAAGCAAAGTGCTCAAAAAAATAAAAAAAATTACTACATATTATGATAACAAATTTCAAAATGACTGCGCCCCCTCAAGGAATACTTTGTTTTAAAAAATCTGTTAGGAAGTTCATGAGAGACTCATAAGGTACCTTCTTTGGACTATCAGAATAGAAAATAATATATTTGAATTTTTTAATGCGTTTTCGGCCCACCCTATTGTGTACCCAAGGTGTACGTTGTAATAATGCATCACAGTCAATCACATAATGAACACAACGGGTTCTATTTCTCCAAAAGATCCACGTTTCCATAATTGGTCCGCTGATATTGATTTATTCGCTTGTAACATGAATCCAAGCTCGTCAAAAAGTGCTGAAGGATAACTGCATAATTCATATTTGAACATCGTTTTTCGAACATCTTTGTTCGATGCAAAAACAAGCCTCTGGAAAAGAAGTTGTGGGTCTATTTATATGACGTCTCCATCAACCACAACTGTTCATTTATGAGCAAGAGTAACAGCTTGAGCCTTCTGTTTGAAGGTATAATCTTCGACTTTCACCAGACATTGACCAAATAATTTTGAAGCCAACATCTTTGGCAAGGCAAACATTCACCATTCCTACCATACTTCTTGCAATAATCTGCAGTTCTTTGTTACCAAAAACAGGATTCCTACCTTCGAAAAGAGAGAACAGCTTTCCGGCATCCTGATCGTGATCATTCCTTTTGTGCCTTGATTCTGTGTTGTCGTTATGTCACATTAAGATAAAGATGCCAGTTCTTGTATGGCACTGTTAACTTCTGCACATTTGGGCATTGATAACAATCACACTAGTCGCTGATATTCTGCAACCCTCGCCTTCTTGTTAAGCTACCACTAGTTTTCATGCTTCGCATCAAAACTTGCTTAATAACCAAATCGTCTCACAGACCAGCAGTTACTTTCGGTTATATTTGGTGTCACTTCAAAGAAAATTTCAAGAGGAACAATAAAGGTAGGGGGTATAATTTCGCTAATTGCAAAGGGGAAGTCAGTATTTCAATAATTAGCAGTAAGTGTCGTATTCCGACGCTATTTTGGTATACTTTGGATATGTTATTTATGATATTTCCAAGAGCGAATACCGTTGGTTTAATTTTTGTACTAATTATTTTCAGGTTTGGCCAAAGTTTTAATTATATTCAGGCAGATCTACATTCATATGTATATTAAGCCGACAGTGAAGTTTTTTTTTTTGGCGAGTGGAGGAAACCCATACGGACTGCCTATCCCAACTAGGAATAGGTCTGAGTGTCAGCCTCCAACTGACTGACAGCGAAGTTAGAACGCCCACTATTATCCGAAGGCCTTTCTATTTTGGCGTAATATGTATTCCGCAAAGGTCGATCGTTCTTTAATGAACTCTTGGTTTCTTAGCCTACCTTTGATCACAGGGCCACAAAATATTTTTGCGAAGTGCGCCGGACCAGACCCAGTGAAGCATATGTTTTCTGAGTCGTTGAAAGCGAATCTGAAACTTAGTTTGCTCCATCACGTCAGGATTTTTTTTTTAATTAAGAACAATTTTTTTTTAACCGAGATTACGAGAATATTCGAAGATTTAGCGGAGTTGTCGGTTATATTAATTAATTCACAAACAGGGTATTATTTTGTCGTAGCAGACAGGCATGACCCCAATAACGACATAACTTAGAGGCCAATACAGCAGACAGCGAGAGCTCTAATTGAGGCTCTTGGACATATTTTGTTTCGGATTGAAGCGAACTGCAACAGTGCTGGTTTATACCCAAACAGCACTGGATGTCTGCGATAAATTTTGTGGAGGTCCAGTGGACGTCCTTTTTTTTGACAGAGGACATTCAATGGACCTCCGATGGATGTCCAGATGTTACAAAAATCTGTATCCAATGGACGTCCACAACATGTCCATCGAGGCATATACTCGGCAGAGCATGAACGTCCAATGGATGTCCAGATGCTCCAAAAATCTGCATCCAATGGACGTCCATATCATAGAGAACCTGGACATAAATGGGCTATATTTTAATAGTGATGGCTGGTAAAATTTTTAATGCATAATTATCTAGTCTAAATAAAGAAGTTTTTACACGAAAAATATTTAACAGAAATAATTTGTAAAAAGAAGTTTCAAACAACGCCGCCAAACTGCAAAACGTTTGCGACTTTTAGACAATTTAAAATTTTCCTCAAGAAATAAAACTACAAAGGTGTAACGTAAACAATCTAAATTTCAATATAATTTAAAATCTTTCGAGAACTATTCCCTCAAAATGTGGGAAAAAATAATTTTAAATTTACAACTTATTTTCACAATTTTCAATTAAAACAATTTTTGTTTGACAAAGCTTCTCCATTTAGCATTGATAGTCATGTTGCAAAGCATTGGCTTGGGTTCCATGCTACAAATAAATGGCAAATCTAAATTATACACGCTATCACTGATAAGAAATGGTCCATATTTATATTTATATTTTATTTACAAATCCTTTACATTTCAAGCAAAAATCTTTTTGACGCATTATTACCACACTGTTGATACTAATTTGTCAGGTAAATACAAACATACATTGAGAGTAAACTCACATATCAAAATGAAACAAACAATAAATAGAAAAGTAATATATTAATTATCATCTTCTGGGTACTCTACATTTTTTTTCCTTGCTGGATTCTGTGAAGAGAAATTCTACTGTATTATCACATTATTCTCTACTTACATTAAAACTTGAATAAAACAAAACATTTGGACACTTAAATTTAGAACAAATAAATAAGATTAGTTAAAAAAATTACTTGCAATAATAAATAAATAATAAATCACTTAAAGCCACATGTGTTATGTTATGCTTTGTAGCCCATTCTGTAAGTTGTGAAGTCAAATTTTCAGAATATTTGTTCTCGTGGCTACAAGATTTAGAAAATATATCTTCCGGTAAATGAAAATTATATAAATTTGAGTCGTCACATTCTGAAATGTTTTCAGTTGGATGAGAATTACCGGAAAAATTAGAATCTAAGTCTGAGTCAGAATCATGGGCAGAATTTGTTATACATATATGCATTTCCGAAGGAACATTACGCAATACATCACTATTTGTTAAAATTTCGTTAGAATCTCGCTTTGAATGGTACACTTCTAGATGGGATTCGGAGCTTGACTCGGTGAAGCTACGTAGAATTAATTCATTCCGCACATGTTCATTTACTTCTATTATAAAATCGGACCTGGCTTTAGCTATCCTGTATCGATGTCGTGATATTTTAGGCATATTTTTGAAATAAAAATAACTAAAAGTATTCAAATTTTTTTATTAATAATTGTACTTACTTTGAGAGTTATTGCACTTTTCAAATGGCTACAATAAACTAAAATTGGGCACACCGCGGCAGACCACCAACCACAAATAAATATAATGAAAATGTAGAGTTAGGTTTTATTGGCGTCGGCTTGCAACCATTTGTGGCATTACCAGACTTAACAAAATTCGCCACCTTCAATTTACCATAACGTAATATAAAGTAAATAATAACATTTATTTATCTATTCAACAGAACATTATATTAAAGAATAGATTGAAATTAGAAATTATTATGATGCTTTATTTATTTATAATATAAAGAACTTATTCAAGAGGATACTTAAAGCTCATAAGCACATATTAGCAGAACTGATCGAAGGAACTGACTACCTCGCACTCACCTACTTTAGGGCGGGAATATACACGAACTTGAAAATACACTTAGTCTATTACAGCTTTTATTTATTATTTACGATTATGATGCATCGGGATTTAAAAAATATTTTTAATCTAGTAATAGCATGGCTATAGAAAATAGTATATTATATTACTAGGAGTAGAACGCACCCGCCCAGTTTGCGGTTTCGGCTTCGCCTCAGCCGCAAATCCTGGGCTCAACACAAAAAAAGGCGTTCTACTCCGTGTAATATATACTATTTTTTCTTCAAGCGTATTAAAATGCAAAAATTCATTTATTTATCATAAATGTACAAATATTCAAACTACAGTCTTACATGTTGACACAATATGACAAGTGGCTAGTGGATAGCGCGCCACCGGTGGCTTTCGGTATTAACATTATGTTACTAGTAAAACAATACCCACTGCGGTGGCGCTTTCGGAACTAACATTATGTTACTAGTAAAACAATGTCCACTACGGTGGCGTTCGGTACTAACATTTTGTTACTAGTAAAACAATGTCCTACTTCTACTTCTGTTTTTGGTGACATAATTTAAACATTTTAATACGCTTGAAAAAAAAAATTATTTTAATAGTCGTCAATAATAATAATAAACGTGTATGACTCACTCTAATTCGAAAGGACAGAAAATGGTTTGAAATATTGTTTTTAATGTCTTTTTCCTCAACAGGTATCTTCAAAAATCTGTCTTCAAATTATTTGCGAAAAAACGCACAGAAAATTACGTCACATATATGTCGATATGTTGGAAAATTGTATTTTTTTCTTCGATAAACGCGTGGAAATGAAGCAACAGACATTATACCGTATATGGATCTCTGAACACGTTAAGGACATAACATCTACGTTCAATGGATGCCTTCTTCTCGTACATCCAGTGGATGTTTTATTAGGGACATCCATTGGTCGGCTGGATATGGACATCCAATTGATGTCCAAACTGCATCCTTAAATCTCTGAACATATTATGGATATAAAATGGACGTCCAGTGGACAACCTTCTCTCGTACATCCAGTGGATGCCCAAAAGTTGTCCATGGACATTCGGACTAGTTCTGGACATAAATTGGATGTCCAATGGATGTTGTGTGCTGTTTGGGTAGGTTATTTCCAAAAAAAAGGCCTAAGGCTTATCTTTGGTTCGGGGATGTCAAGTTATTAGGTTTTTATGGAGGTGAAAATTCGATAAAAACAGACCACTGCGGCTTAAAAGTGTCAGGTTATTCGGGCTTTCGGGGTTAACCCATGGCTGTACCGGTTGCAAATAGGCCTTTGGCCTGCTTGTAGTTCGATGATGACGAGTTATTAGGTTTTATGAAGGTGAGCTTACCTCATTGGATAAAAACAGGCCTTGGGTCTGTCTGTGGCTTAAGTCTGTCTGTGTCGGATTATTATGGTTTTTAAAGGTTCATTCATGGCCGAATCTGAAAATTGTTTTGCCCCATTACGTCAGGATTTTTTTTAAATCAAGGGAATCTGTAAATGAAAACCGCAGCCAGTTTTGAAATTAGATATTTTTGCACCAATTTCAAATTGTTATTAGTAGCACAGCGGCAACCCAGAACAAAACGGCTATCAGTGAAAAAGTTTTGTAATTTGGTATACTGATTTCTGTTATTAAAACGACTATTTTTCCGAGGAGCGCCAAATCAAAATGGCTTTCGGTTTCAAGATGGCGGCCGATTTAGAAAATTTAAAAGAACGAGTTTTCTATCTAAACTATTGATGTTGCAAAAAAAGTTATTAAGAAAAACTATTCCAAATTAAATTCTGAATTAAAAAGATTAGTGAAACTTTATACATAAAGCTAAAAATAAAGGCGGTAGATAGAAAAATATAAAAAAAATTACTTTTTATTTATGATTTAAAAGTTTGCACGTTTTTAACAATTTTTGTTACAGAAAAAAATTGTTAAGAAAAATATTTTACATTAAAATTTGAATAAAAAACTTTATACAATATATTTACCTAACACTAAAAATAAAGCCGCTACACGGAAAAATACTAGAAAATGATTTTATGTGTATTTTACAATCTAACTGAAGACACATTATTTTTCAACCTAAAAATAATTTAATAAAAATAGGTAAAGATTTTTTATTTAGACCTACATACCTTTTTGAGTTAGTTGCTGCATTCTCCTTTACAATGTGTGCAAAGTAACGTGCATTACAAACTGGCTTTTTTGCAACCACATTCGGTTTCAATGCATCCTTTTTTGCAACTACATTAAATTAATTGTCTAAAGGCTTTAGATACCTCCGGAAGTGTTGACCATTTTGACACCTAAACATTTTCGGACAGGCACCATCCCCATTTTTCAAGATTAGGCAAAATCAAATTTGATGTCAAAGACTATCCCCAAATGTGCCTTCTTTGGAAGCTAGCCCGTAAAATGTGTTGCTTCAAAGTATCCTTTGAAAGGGGGGATGTTACACGTTGTCCTGTTCTTGGAAGTAAACAGTTCTTTTCGTGCCTGATTTATTTCAATGCAGGCAGAAGTATTGCAGTACATTAAAACAACAAACCGTTGGAATAAGTTTAAAATTTTATCAGGAATATTCTCTTGAGGTTTCGAAATGAACGTGAAAGCTTCTGTTACTTCTGGATATGTCGTCCATATCTTCCAAGTAATCACTTTTCCTTTTCCAGAAAAAAAAAGGAAAAGGTATCACATCCCGTTAGGGAATGGAAACCTCGTAATGCATCACACTTGCTTTCTCCTAGTTTTTGTGCTATCTCATGTACCTTTAATACTCTAAAATATTTATTAGATCCAAACTGTAAATTTAAACTCTTTAGCCCTTCTTTATACAAACAGTAAAAAAATGAAACCGCCAGTACTACTACGTCAGTGTCGACAGTTCTAATGCAATATCCTTCCTACCTTGTTGAACACAATCATTAATATGCAATATTAGTCTTGTATCTGCTTCTTCTTGGTTGCAGGATTTTAGAGCAGTATTGCAATAACTATTTTTCGCAATTTCTTCTCCAGCAGTTGACACGATTTCGACAGAACTAAAGTTATTAGATGTTTAATAAATAAATACCTATTATTTCTGCTTACATCATTGTTAAAAAATATTATTTTGGGTATTCAGCAGATAACTTTCAAAGAAAACATTCGTTTCTTTCATATACCATTGGTGCAAGTCTGACCAAAAAAGAAGCCGACAAGTCACCGTAGGGGGGAGTCTTGTCGATCTTCCTTTTTTGGTCAGACTTGCACCAATGGTATATGAAAGAAACTAATGTTTTCTTTGAAAGTTATCTGCTGAATACCCAAAATAATATTTTTTATTAGATGTTGTTATATCATTTGCCAATGAACAAAATAATTCTGTTTTATTTTCATCATTTTTCAGAAATTCTGGCCAATTCTTTGGTAGTATTGCGACTTCTCTAGTTTCTACCGTATGACTTTTTAAACTGTCCTTTTTGTACATATCCTATACAATGTCGACTCGTTTAGCTTTTAATTTGACAATATTATGTTTAATATGCGCCTGAAAATTTTTCTGAATATTTTTCAAATTTCGAAAACTTCTTTAGGCAAAAGTAGATGGACTAAAGCGGGGCCGTCGTAAATTAGGTAGTCGTAGCTGCTTTCTGGTGTAATATTTGTCTCATTTTCAGTTAATAATGGTATATTTCGTATATTTTGTCTACGCGATTCACTTGCAGGACCGAGATTTAAGATATTATGCCTCCTAGTCTTTTAATTTTTTCTATAACTCGACTCTGATTGTTACTTTATGGTCAAAAGATAATTATTATGACAAGTACAGAATATTACTTTGCGTATTTTGTAAAATATCAGAAGAAACTGACTGTGATATTTTACCCCATAGGGTAAAAGTTTAGTTTTAGAAAAAAACTTTTTTGTACAGAATTTAATGAGGAACAATTTCTCTTAATAACTTTTTGTCATAAAATCAATAGTTTAGCTAGAAACGTTGATCTTTTAAATTTTCTAAAACGGCCGCCATCTTGAAACCGGAAGCCATTTTGATTTGGTGCTGCTCGGAAAAATAGTCGTTTTAATGACAGAAATCAGAATGCCAAATTACAAAACTGTTTCACTAATAGACGTTTTCTAAGGGTTTGCCGTTATACTATAGGTAATAAGGTAGAGTTCCTTGCTACTTTCCACTAATAGGTAGACAAATATTTGTAAAACTGAGTGAAATTTTATTTCTTACATTTTAGAGATATTTTTTGAAGATTTAAAAAAAAATTCAACCTTTTTAGTAGCTTCTTTTATTTATTTAACTTGGCGGAAGACCTATGGATTTTTATATTAGCCGAAAACAACACGAAAATTCACATAAGCTGTGTATATTTACCTCCCTCTGATGAATTTGCTATGTCTTGCTTCACTAACAATCTTTACCATTTGTTTAATAAAGTTTCAGATGATATAATACTAATCTGTGGTGACTTCAATATGCCAAATATTTCTTGGATTTTAAACAGTAATTCATATTTTATTCCAACTAATGTTGACCAAAAATCTAGTGTATTAATCGACACGTTTTCCTACTATGGATTAATGCAATTTAATTCTGTATTAAATATTAACAATAGAATGTTAGACTTATTACTCTGCAACAATAATTATATAAAGGAAGTTAATTATTGCAATAACCCATTAGTAAATGAAGATGTTCATCACAAGTCCATTGAATTTATTTTTTCTTGCCCTCAAATTAAATTGTTAAAATCCGTTCTACAAAGTACGTATAATTTTAAAAGAGGTAATTATGAAGCTATTAATAATTATTTAAATAACATTCAATGGGAAAATTTATTTTTGAATAAAAATGTAAATAATTCTACAATAATTTTTTACGAGAAAATTAATTACGCTATCAGTAACCTCATTCCTAAAAAAATAATAAATAGTAAATTTCCTTTTTATTTTTCTAATAACACTATTAGAACCATTAAAGAAAAAAAATAAAGTTCACAAAAAGTATAAAATTTATCGTAATGAAAATGATAAAAATTATTTTCGTATATTAAGAAGTAGGTCTAAGCAACTGATAAGAACAGACTATAATAATTACATCAAGTCAATAGAAGACGATATACCTAATAATGTAAAAAAAATTCTGGCATTTTGCTTCTGCTCAGAAAGGCCAAACTAATATACCAGGTGTTGTGAAATTTAATGATAAATGTGCTCAAAATGGCTATGAAATCTGCCAATTATTCTCAGAATATTTTCAAAGTATTTATGAGCCATACGAACAAACTGTAGTAGATTTCAAAATCTGCGAGAATAATAAGGTTAGTTATGTCAGAACTAACCAAGAAGAAGTTCTAAATATTCTTGTTCATTTGGATGAAAACAAGGGGGCTGGTCCAGATGGAATTCCTTCTTATTTTGTAAAAAGATGCGCTCAGAGTCTTTGTGAACCGCTCACCTTGATATTTAATAAATCACTTGCTGAAGGCGAGTTTCCAAACTTGTGGAAAATTGCAAATGTTGTTCCTATTCACAAAAATTCCGACAAAAACTTAGTTGTTAACTATCGGCCGATTTGTAAACTAGATATTTTTAGTAAAGTTTTTGAATGCATTGGTCATAATTATTTATTTAACTCTGTTAATACCTCAATAATTACAGAGCAACATGGTTTTTTTCCTAAGAGATCAATTGAATCGAATTTGGTATTATATTCTGAATATATTTTAAATACTATGGATTACCAATTCCAGGTCGATTCCGTGTACACCGACTTCAGTAAAGCATTCGATAAAATAAATCACAATATATTAATCAGTAAATTGGCTGAAGTTGGCGTGCATGGGGATTTCCTCAGATGGTTCTCATCTTATGTATATAACAGGTCACAAATAGTAACGGTCAAGGGATATAAGTCATCTCCATATGTAGTCACCTCAAGAGTACGCCAGGGCTCGAACCTCGGACCGTTGCTATTTCTGATCTACATAAACGATATCCATACTTGTTTTAAATTTTGCCAATTTTTGTTATACGCAGACGACCTAAAAATATATTCCCATATAAATAATATAGCTACCTGCACCTTATTCCAAGAAGATTTAGACTCTTTTTATAAATATTGCATTAAAAACAAACTATTTTTAAATTTCGAAAAGTGTCACCATATCTGTTTTACACGCAATTTAAACATATTTAAGTATGACTACAATTTCAACAACAAAATGCTAAAAGAAGTACAGCAAATAAAAGATCTTGGAATAATCTTCGATTCAAAAATGACCTTCTCTCCGCATATAGATTACGTAATATCAAAGAGTAATAGAATGCTGGGTTTTATAATCAGAATATGCAAAAAATTTAAATCATTAATTGCAATAAAAACAATTTATTTTTCACTCGTACACAGTAAGTTAAATTTTGCTTCAACAATCTGGAACCCAAAATATTTACTTTACAAATCTTGGTTAGAATTTGTGCAAAGTAGATTCGTGAGATATTTAAATTTTAAGGCGACCGGAGAATACGACTTCCAGAGCAGCAGTGCTCTGTTAAGGCGTCATATTGCATCACTAGAAAACAGAAGGTTACTTGCTGACGTATTATTTTTGTACAAATTGATCAATGCTTTAATTGATTCCCCTGACTTATTAGCTATGGTAAACTTTCATGTTCCCCCTCGTAATCTAAGAAATAATATTACGTTTCATGAATCTTATTATAGAACAAATGCCAGTCAAAATTTCCCTTTAAATAGAATGTTTAGGACTTACAATTCAATTTTTTTTGAAATAGATGTATTTTTTTGTCATTAAGAAGTTTTAAAACTGCTATAAAAAATACTATTTTAACCTAAATGTTTTTTTCTCTCTGTGATTACTCTGTGGGGTATTGTATACTCTAATTTTAGTTTATAGTTTAGTTTAGTTGTTAAATTAGATCTAGTGGACACTTGTTTGAGCTGTTTAGCCTGTATGTGTCCCTTTCCCTGTAATAAATAAATAAATGAATGAATGAATGAATGAATGAATGAATGAATGAATGAATGAATGAATGAATGAATGAATGAATGAATGAATGAATGAATGAATGAATGAATGAATGAATGAATGAATGAATGAATGAATGAATGAATGAATGAATGAATGAATGAATGAATAAATAAATAAATAAATAAATAAATAAATAAATAAATAAATAAATAAATAAATAAATAAATAAATAAATAAATAAATAAATAAATATATAAATAAATAAAACATCTACATGGTAAAGGAAACTATTGTGAAATTCTTTCTATGTTTGGCAAATTGTGAATGTTACTACAAAAATAATATCCTGTTTGTGAATTAATTAATATTACCGGCGACTCCGTCAAATCTTCGAATATTCTCGTGAGGTAGGTTAAAAAAAATTTTCTTAATTTTTAAAAATATCCTGACGTGATGGGACAGAATTAGTTTCAGATTCGGTTTCAGTGACCCCAAAAACATGCCTCACTGGGTCTGGTCGGCGCACGTGGGAAAAATATTTTGTGGTCCTGGGTAATTTTCATTTACACAAAGATTCACTCGTTCTAACCTATTTAAATAATTATAATAATAATAATAATAATAACAGGTAAGCTCCTTTTTATTTTCCCATATTTAGTAAGGGTGAAATATCTCAATGCTTTGTAAAATTCCCACTGACATTTAATTTTTCTAAATTTTTGGTTAAATAAAGTTTCATCAACAGTTCAGGATTTGATCTTTATAGTTACTGTTACTAGAAACTTATTTAACGAAAAGTTTATTTTCGGCAGTTTATTTCACGTACACACTAAATAGTCAAGATTGATTGTTTTTCTGCCGCCCTTCTTTGAACTAACTAGGCAATTCATGTTCGTAGTACCAGCAAAGCAATTATTAAGAGGACTTTACTTAATTTATTTTCATAGTTTCAAAACTGAAACCGTATTGTAATTCTATCTTGTTAATTTTCTATCCGTATATATTACTTACCTGGAATACCAAAGTTTCATCGAAATATGGATTACAAGTCTTCTTCTTTTGCTTCGATTGTAAATAGCGCCGTTCATCAGGCATTAGATGTAACCTGTAAAAGCAGTTTTGAAATTAACTATAATTAAAATGATCTTCCTTAAACATTATATGTGCATATAAAACAATTCATGCAATTTTTGATTATCAATATAGATATTGTCGATGATAAGATATGATGAACCACCTCTGGGTACAAGTTAGAAACGCTTAGTACCAGAACTCACGGCCAAAACCATGTCTCGTTGCATCCCGGCTAAAACCGTATGAAATGGATAAACCAGATGACTCTAGACCCAACTAGATGGGCAGTAAGACAGGAAGAAACCCAGCAGCTTCATGAGGGGCCATTTCCGCTGTGTAAAAAAAATGGTTGGCGGTATTATCACATCCCGTCTGATATTGAAAATGTACATAGATTTTGTTATTTAATTACTAACATTTTTGTTTTCAGACATTTTGCGCACAACATCTGACCTGAGCGCATTTTCAAAAATCTCAACAAATCTGATCTAACTGTATCATACCGATTCAATTTTCAATCCTTTTATGGCTGCTGAGATTACCAAAATATTTTTTCCAGATATTTTCATTACCGCCTATAAAAGGAACAAAATGTTCCGAACAAAAGTCAACAAATTGAATAACACAAATAAAATTCAAAAGCGTACCAGTTTGCTGTACGAGCATTTCTTCTACCAAATTTGAATACAATCTTTCTGTCTAGCCAGAATTTGCGTGAAATTAATGTTGTCTTGCTGAATCCGGGTGCTTGTTAATCACTGAGTATTTTGTTTTACGCCTTATTAATCTTTTTCTGAAAAGAGGATATATTGATGAAGTAAAAAAATATTTTGAGATTTTTGGTTCTTGTACATACCCTAAATCACATTTTTTTCCATCCCCTTAAATAATGGGGTGGGGGTTTCAAAAAAGTTTCAAAAAAATAATTTTATATTCCTGAAATTTGATATAAAGGTATAAAATTGCATTCTAAATAACTTTTCTTAGTGGAATTTTTTCATATTTTGAAAAATAAAGGTACTTTATTAGTGGTGATTTTTACATCTTTGCTTATAAAAAACCCTGTAGAACACCAAATCAAGTCATTTTTGGTATACTTAGTTTTGCAATAAGCAGGACTCAATCCCCAAATACCATTCCAAAATTCCAAAATTTTTGTTCGATTACATCTCTTGTTACATCTATCCTGGGACACACTGTATACTAAATGTCAATTGTATGGACTCTTACCTGCTTGATTTATCTATTTACTCCCAATTTATCCCTCAACCCTTCGACAGAATAAGATGAAAATATAATCTGGTTCTAGATCCCGTTAAAGTATATAAGTGTACCAAATTTCAAGAGTCCGCACAAAAAAGTTACAGACAGACCGACAGACAGGCAAGAATTTTTTTTTTTCGCTCAAACTTAAAATCTCGGCATTCTAAGCCTACTTGAACAATAAAAATTTTCAAAATTTTTTTTGCCGTTACTATACTTCCACTGAATGTGGAAGTAATACTGAATATAGGTTTTGCAAAAGTTAACAAGCAGTGACAAGCATATTTGTATATGACAGTCGTATTTAATACAGTGCTGCCAAATCTTTTCACTATATCTCTCTCACGTTTTAATTTAGATTCGCTCCTATCAGTATATAAGTATCTTAAAGCGAACTTTCTCTAAGTCAGATTTGACAATAAGTAGATCTAAAACATAATTTAATAAATATGCAGGTTTAACTATGCCCATAGCGAAAGTAAAGTCTCTACCACGTTTAAAGACCGTAACAATTTTGTTTGTTCGAGAAACCACCAGAAAAGGCCCTTCGTACCAAGGGGAAAAATCGGTCCATGCTTTTCGGAGGAGAACGTATATACAAGATTCAATATCAGGACTGACAAAAGTGTTTTGAACATAGTTTCGCATAGGGTTTATAAATTGTATATTATCGAAATAATTTTGTAATTTGTTGATAAACAATGGTATCTGAGTATCTGAACGTGATTTAATAAAATATTCACCAGGGAGACGTAAGGGATGGCCAAAAACAAGCTCTGCAGATTAACAAAGTAAATCGTCTTTTAGCATTGCTCTCAAAGCCAATAAAATTATTGTAAGCTCATCAAACCAATGAACGGAGTTACCTCTGTCAATCATTGCAGTTTTTAACCATACCATTACTCTGCGGATGATATAAAGTTTTGTGAATTCGATGGAAACTCAAAAATTTTGAAAAGTCGCGAAATAGTTTTAATTCAAATTGGACTCCTTGGTCAGTAGTGACACGTAATGAAAAGCCAAAACGACATATAATTTTGAAATAAGGTTTTAGCAACAGTTTCAGCAGAAATGTCCGATAAAAGATAAGCTTCTGGCCAAACGTTCAATTACAGTAAGAATACAAGAAGAACCATGTGAAGGTGGAAAAGGCCAATCAGATCTATATGGAAATGCTCAAAACGACCAACCGTTTTTGTATGCTTATTGATTTTAAAAGTTTGACAACCTAAGCAAGTCTTGGTCCACAAACTGCAATCAGTGTTCATTTTGGGCCAGAAATAGTTAGTACTTATAAGTTTCTTGGTAGAACGAATACCAGCATGTGTTAAGTTATGAACACATATCAAAAACGGCCCGTCGTAAAGATTTTGGTAGTCGACATTTAGAAAAAGAAACCTTGCACATAACTTCATCATTCGAATTAGTAATATTAACTTTTTGTAAAGAATATTTGGCTTTACTATTTGTATTTGAATGATTTGTAAATAAATAGGAAAGTTCACACTAGTCAGACTGAGAGTCTTTCAATAATTGTAAATTGAAATTAATTGAGTTTATAGGAGAAATTGAGGTAGGTGATAAAATAGTATGTTACGCGATAAAGTATCTGCTATGATGTTTTCTTTACCGTGAACATGCCGTATGTCATTTGTGAGCTGTACAATATACTCTAAGTGTCGTTTGTGATGAGGAGTACTTTCTGCATTAGTTAATGGTCAGTGTAACAAATAAACACACGACCCTCTAAACCCTATCTGAATTGTTTAATGAATGCGTACACTGATAGTAGTTCTTTGTCAAAAGTAGAACATCTCTTCTGAGTATCATTTAGTTTTCGGGAGAAAAAGTCTAAAGTCAAGTCTCCAAATTTTTTTTCTAATACTGCACCCATAGATACATTTGAGCAATCAACAAATAATATGAGTGTTACATCCTCGCGGTAATTAGGGTGAGACAAAACTGTCACATTTACTAAAGCGTATTTAGCTTTCAAAAAACTATCTGCACAGTCAGCTGGCCAGGAATCTATAATTTCAATTTTATTGCGGACCAATTCAATACTGACAGAATGTAAAGGAGTTAAAATTTTTGCAAAGTTAGGAACAAACCAATCATAGAAATTCACCATTCCTATAAAACCAACTATAATAACGCATGCCAAAGTTTAATCGCGAATGAACAAACATTTGTTTTCTCTAACACATTACGTGTCTCATACACTTTATTTTTTATTTACAGTATGCCTACTATATGCAGGTTACTTTTTATTAATTTGTTTCAATTATACATAAATCTGTCGCATATATCAAGTTGGTACTGTGAAATTGAACGGAATACATTCTATTACGATCAATGAAATCCGAATTAAGCGACACAAAAGCAATATCCAGCTGTCTCATATATCACATATTCAAGAGCTTTAATAAAATCCGTGTATTAATTTGTAAGCGACATCGGGGTGTTAATATTTTACATCTGATAAAATTGGTTGGTTTCTACATGAAAGATGATAAATGGAAAATGGAAAAATATATGATTAATAAATATTTTAACTATGTTCACGTATTAACAGAATAAGTAATATTTAATATCACATTAATATACTCTAGAGCAATTTCTATCAGAGCATTTTAATGAGCAAAAATAAAGCCATATACATAATATGACTTATTAAACTTTTGACACGTAATACATATAGTAGAGAATATTCATTCTAGTATAATCAATATTACTTCTAAAAGGTGTATAAAATATAAAGAATATATCAAATGAATATGAACGTGAACCAGAATAGTAAATCATATGCATTAATATTTGAAAATAAATATTTTTTATTTCTGTTTACGCGGTTATTGAAAAATATTATTTTGGATACTTAGCAGATAACTTTCAAAGAAACCATTAGTTCTTTTCATGTACTATTGATCCAAGTCCGATCAATCAACTTCTTTCATACACTAATATTTAACAGTCAATTTGAAAAACAAGAAAATATAATTGCCATATTTTTTATTTGAATCATGTCCAGTTGATTCCAGATTGGTTGTCGGAATGCTCGTAAGTATCTGTACAATCTTATCAATGATTGCAATCGGTATTCTCATTTCCTTTATTAAAATGTTTAACTCTTAAATGCCCAAACGGGGTCCTTAGAGGTCCCAATATTGCAATTATTGTGATATTCATCTTACTTGATCATATTAGTAATATCGCTGTTAGTTATGTGCCCGTAAATGTCTACTGTTGTAAACAACTATGTACCCAGCCGCGGGTAGAAGAGGATCAAAGCAACAATGAAATCATAGCTGTTGAAAGACTCGAATATCATATTACTTAAGTATTACTAATACGATTTGGTAAAAAATATTGAAATAAACCATGGAACTGGTCAGAGCATTTGATTGATAATAAATTTCATTGTAGTGATTTAATTGTGTGTGTTGTTTTATCAAAAATCGGGGAGTGGGGTGAATATTTTTATACTGTAAAATCTGTCAGTGTGCTTCGACAATTCGCGGTGATTGTGATGAGTTAATACGTAAATATGGTAAAGACGGTAAATACGACGCTCATGAACACAAAAAGAAATGGAGGAGACAGCGATATATTTTGATTCGCAGTGTAAGTCAGAATAAGTATGAGAGTTTTGAAGAGTCAAATAATGAAGATAAAGATTTTTTTTTTAAAAGTGTGTCAGAAACAGACGATGCCTAGAAAGAGTGAGGATAGCACAGATGAGAAACCTACTGAGATTGAAAATTATGGACAATCTGGAGGTCCTAAAAATATTGCAAATTTAGTTTGCAGTGAAACAGTCAACTTTGTCACAGAAGCAAGATACGATAAGGGATATGATAAATGCACATCTCGGTATTACATAACACAGCAAAGTTTTCAATGCGTTCTTGGATATTTTTAACTTATTTTTGATAGCGGAAATGAAGGATATGTCTTCATACAAATAAAGAATCTTCCAGATATTTTGACGCCTAGATAAGAAAAAAATCCGTTATATTACTTTCTACTTTTATAACTTTAAATCTACATGCTAAAAATATTTAAAACATGTTTTTCTTTTAAATCACATTCTTATACCGGGTGCTACAGAATAGTGGCTCCCCACTATATTTCCTTTATTTTTTAAATTATCCATTTGAAATTTGGGGTGCGTAAAATGGATTTTTGTACATAAAAAAGCGGTATGAGACCATTTCCGGTTTACCCGGAAATGACTGCAACTTTCGATTTTTAAATGGAACACCCTGTGTATTTTTACATATTTGGATTCAAGACAACATTCTGAGTATACCATGAGATTTTCGCGAATTCTTGAGTCGATGTTCAGTTGTTTTAAGCATTTTAAGACATTCGTCTAGAGTGCTTTGGAATACCAAAATTTGTTCTAAGGCAGGTAAAGCCCAAGGGAAAAATATAATTTTTCGTTTAATTTCATTAATAACTATTTACGAAGCCTCCAAAATTGAACATATCACTTTTTTATCGAAAACTTTTTTTTTTCGGTACCACTATTCTGTGGTACCCGGTACATATTTAAGCTCAAATTCCAGTGTAAAGTCCCTAAACAACACCACACTGGCTTTTATGTTCGTTTCAATAGCATGGGCCTTTGAAGGTTAATCACTTTCATATTTACTGATCGATTTTTCAGAAACAAGCGACATCCTCCTCCATCTAACACGAATTCCCTATCAAATGCAACCAAACTTTCCGAACAAGAAACATAATATTTATTGTTTTATCTGGCAAATATAGTCAGTGATAGAAAATTAAAAAACAAAACAAATTTTTTGGCACCTTCTTAACAGTATCATCCGTCTTACTAATTCTATAATGCAATTCACTATTTTTCAACAATGTGTCTAACTCCATTATTTACATTGACCACTCAAACTAATTTAAAATTGATTACCATTTGAAAAATTTATGACATTTTCTTGATCCTGAGCCTTGATATTACTATTTATTGCTATGTATCACTACACAGCTTACGATATGGTTAATTTCACAATGTGTTAAAATAAATAAAATACGTTAAATCCTGAATAAATCCTATAAGCAGCCTTTTTGGACATCTCTACAATACTCATATTAAGGCATCGTCACGTACAATGCTGTACAAATAATTCAATATTGAAATTAAAACATTTAGATCATTTAAACCATACCTCAAAATTCTGTTCACGAACAACGAAGTAGTTTAGCGGATTATTTCTCATTTCTGTTTGTGTTACTTTCCCTATATTTTAATATAACCTATTTTAATTTTATTATTAATTTTTGAGGAATTTCGAGGCCAATAATTCCTTACTGAAGCAAAGGAGCTTATTTCAAGATGGTTAGAATTTTGTACCAGTTTTGTACTATAAATTTTGTAGGTTTAAAACAATAAATAAATACGATAACTACAGTGTGTCCCAGTTTTAAATAGACATGGCGAAGTGGAAGATAATGCACGCTATACTATAAGGAAAAAGGCACGCCCGCTCGGCGGCCGGCGGCCGTGCGCAGTGCCATACGCATCATAGAACACGTGTCGCTCCACTTTTAAGATCGCCCACTGGCATTCCTCCACTGTCTACACTTTTTTGCTTATAGTATAGCCACAGAAAAGAGAACTACCAGAAACGACACTTGGGCTTCCCGCCAAAATACTATTGCCGCCATTTTGTTGTTAGTACATCCGTCAGTTCATTTATTGTTATAGGTTAAAACAATAAAGTGCGGTAAACGACAGTCTGTGAGATAATACCGAAATAAATTCTTGAAAGGTTTTAGTGTTATCTGCTGTGTTAATAGTAATTTTTATTAGCGATAGAGTAAACGAGGTGGAAACTTTTGCGCTGTTAAGGAATGTACAAGTAGTACGACAGAAAAGACATTAGTTTATTTGGGTTTCCTAAGGTATTTTATTATTGATGTAAATTATATTTCCAGTAATTGTAAACCTTTTTTCTTTTAAGGTCCGTATTGTGGTTGAAAGCACGATCGTGAAAATTTGGCAAGTAAAAGTTCAGCCTAACTTTATAACAATTTTGAGTTGTGCGTACGACAAATATGTATCAAAATAGATTAATACCAACAGCACTACCTACTATTTTTCCTCAACTTGGTAGTTTAAAAAGAAAAAATATATATTTCCCCAGAACAACCTCCCAGTAAGAAATTACAGATTTTCTCAGGCAAGATATTGTATTGATTTTAATACATTTTGTGACTTTATATTAAGAATACAATCATTCGTAGAGATAATTTTATCCAGTTTATTTTTGTAGTTTTAAAACCCATTATAAATAGAATTCTTCGAGTAACGTAATTGTATTCGGCCTGTGTAGTTTGTTTATAAACATGCTGTTTAAATTTCCCGCCAAAATTACCAACAACAAAATGGCGAAGATCACAAAAAAAACATCAAAGGCGGTGCTGAGAGTGCCGCTTCTGGTAGTTCCTTATTCTGTGGTATAGCTAAGTTCAAAAAACCCCTAAACTTGCTCTTGATGGATAATTGTTTTTGAAATGCGACTTGTTTTATCATTCTTGCCATTAATACTTCATTTTCCCGTGTTTTTGGTACGGCGCCGGCGTACATATTTGGATAAAATTTGGCACCAATATTACACTCTTTAGTCCAATCAATATCTTAATTTATTTGAAAAAAATTTCAAGATTCGAAGTTTTATAATGCACCATGTATATAAGTTTTTGGGAAAGTAGCATATAGGTAAGAAATTTTATTTAAACTATGTAGACACATATAATTCAATGAAGATATGCCCACAGATATGCCCTTTTCATTTAACGCCGTAGAATTAATACTTGTTTAAGAATTGCCTACCTTGTAACGTGATAACAAGGTATATTACGTACTTGTTTTATCTTTTGATTTGGTTTTTTTTTTTGGTATTTGCCAGATACAGTGTACATTTTATAGCGGTAAGTAGCTAAACTTACTTCTGGCGCCAGGGGCCTACCAAGGCATTTTTATATTTTCACAACACAGGTAAAGCCATGGATTAGTAACAGAAGTTTCAACAAGATAGTATAGAATATTGCTTTTATTGATTGATTGATTGATTGATTGATTCACCAGCGTGCGGTAGGCATTGCTGCCACTCCCAGGTATACAGCTGGGCCTGCTACGTCCACGCTGGGTTGGACTAAGGTCATGCTTGTTGCCAGCAGCGAGAGCCACATGGCGCATGGTAAAGGAATGTGGGATGGTAGGTATTTGTGAGATGCGTTACCGCATTGTGTCGTGAGGAAGCGTTTAAGCTCCCTTTTTTGTGTGTTTGGTTCTGGACTTCTGCCTATTCTGACTCTTCTTGTGAAATATGTTGCCGTGTTGTGTCGTAATATGGAGTGTCTTTGCTCCTTTTTTTGCGTTTCTGCTTCTTCGAATCTTCTTTTTTCTGGGTCTTCTGATTCCTCGGTTTCAGATTGTGGTAGAGTATATATCCTTCCGATTTGTTAGTGGTGTTCATTTGTTGATCCTGATCCTCTCAATTGTCGTTCTCTACTGTAGCATGGTCTCCCTATTTTTAGCTTGTTGCTGTTCGGTGTTAGCGCTTTCTTCAGTAAATGTGTTGGGTCCTTTCCTTGGGTATGTCCCCAATACTTCATTGCGTATATTTCTATAATGTTGATGTTTTGTGTCGCTGTTTTTGTCTTGTTGTTTAGTTGGACGATGCCCTTTCTGCTCTTCTCAAAAACTTCTTCTGTTGGCTTTTGTTGTTGCCGCGTTTTTGACTCCATATATCATCGTTGGTCGTATGACGGCTATGTACATACATTTGGTAAGGTGCTATAATAGTTTATTTTTCTCAATGAACGGTATGTTATCCTCGTGCCGTTTTGATTATCTCCTTTACTGTTTCTCTCCGCTCCAGCTGGTTCGTCCGGTCTGTTCCTAGGTACTTCAATTTGTTCGGTGTTTTTAGGGAATATTCATCTATTTTGTGTTCCTCTCCGCTGGTCCAACTCTTCTTCTTCTTCTGCATCGATTAGGAGATTATCGACGTATGTGTGTCTTTTCTTAGAGAATACCATTTTTCTGAGAGAAACCTTCACTAGGCATACCTCCGCTGAAGTGCTGTGGGAACTCAGCCCTGACACAGTATATCAACAATACCTCATTGATTATTTCGAGTTTAATTTTAATTATTATTAGTATAGAATATTGCTTTTATTGACAAACTATTGAAGGAGGTTTCGATGTTTAATTTTAATAGATTTACAGTTCCACAAAATAAAAAAGTGATCTGTTCCTGGAACTACAATGCATTTCGACGTGCTGAATCCGAATAAGGTGTCCGTTTAGCTCCATCACCCACCATTTTTTTGTAAATCACGAAAATAACCTAAAAGAAACTCATAATTTAGGTTACTTTCGCGATTTACTGGTGATGGAGCTAAACGCACACCTGATTCGTATTCAGTCGTATTCAGTATGTCGAAATAAGGCTTACTTAATGGAGTCCCAGAAACAGACCACTTTTCACTTTTTTGTGTGTGTGTGTGTGTGTGTGTGTTTATGCAATATATATTTGCATACGCGGTTTTCTATGAAATGGCGGAGGATCCGGTGATATCAATAATATTACACAGACATACACAAGAAACAAATTCTATGTTTCTGGAACTCCATTGGGCAATCTCTTTGTATTTTGAAGTACTGAATACGAATCAGTTCCGAACACACGAATACGTGTCCGTTTAGCACCATCACCCACCAATTTTTAATAAATCCCAACAATAATCTAAATTATGAGAATTTTTTTAGGTTCTTCTCGCGATTTACAGAAAAGTGGTGGGTGATGGAGCTAAACGGACAACTGATTCGTGTTCAGCACGTCAAAATACACAGTCACAATACACCTGTAGGATACATACTGCATATAAGTATATATGTTTTCATAAACTATTTTATTAATATTTTATTTAATAGCCGTAATGGCTATATTGGTGACCCCGATTATGTAGTGTAGTTACCTAACTATTCCCCTTATTATCTGTTATATTGTTCTACATAAAACTAGATCCCGAGAATTAAAATAAATAGGTTACATAAATAATAAGATAAATATATATGTATATGTGGTATTGGTTTTTAATGTAAATTTCATCCTTGAAGTTTTAACTACATTATACCACATTGAAATATTATTTGATTTTGATTATGTGGAACCCCACATAAATTGGTGACCCCCGACGTGATAACATAAGTTGATGTCATAGACGATTATCGTAAATTGATTACCCCGGCGATTTCCATAAATTGATTATTACCCCGACGCCTGAAGACTGCTATAAATTAGTCACTTAAGTTCCTGATCCAACAACTTACTTTTATTGATAACCCCGACGTCCCAGTAATTTGACGTCTACATAAATTGGTGAGACCGATACGAAGCCTTTCTGATATATACATACATTGGAAAAGATATAGATATGACCCAACTTGCGTAGTTGATGTTTTAGAAGATAAAAACTTTTTCCTTAATTAAAGATTTTCAATATTATACTGGATTTGGATTTTTTAAATACGACATTTGGTATTTTTGGAGATTTGGATCTTTTAATAGAATAACTCAATAGAAGATTACAAGACTGGAATTTACCTTTTGAAATTATCAATTATTGTACATGGTATATATTTGCATTGTTTTATTTTAAACCAGTCAATCATTCAAATAATTCATTCATTTGATCTACTGTTAAATATGGCCGTCTTAAACGCAGTTGCACCAACGGATCTTGAAAACCCTATTGTCACTGATCCAGTTGTTGCACAAAATTAATACGTCACGTCATTGAAACTTCCCCCCTTCCGGATAGCTAAACCAGAAATATGGTTTTCTCAAGTAGAAGCTCAATATAACGTTGCACGAATAACTTCTGATCGTAAAATTTACCGATGGAAGTCGTCAGTAATATTTATGACATTATTATTGCTCCACTCGCCGCTAATCTATATAATTTTTTGAAAAACGCTATCATTGCGCGACTTTCTTCCAGTGAAGAAAAGCGTTTGGATGACCTGTTATCAGGATCACAGATGGGCGATGGGAAACCTCAGAATTTTATCGTATTATGTCAGGAATTGTCGGTGGCTCCAATACGGTTAGTCAAGCTACTCTATTCAAATTATGGAAACGACGTTTACCCAAAACAATTTATGTAGCAATTACTGCTTCAGGAAAAACAGAAATAGAGAATATCATTGACATAGCCGACAAGATATGGGAATCTTGTCAGAGTACTGCAATATCCTCGTTCCAATCTAACATTTCTCCTGTTACGATTCCTAATTCAATTTCCTCCACAACATTGTCAGATTTATCAAACAAATTTAATGCGTTTTCCGTTGATTTTCAAGCCACTTTAAACAAGATTTTATTTAAACAAAGTTCTCTTGAAATTCAGATAACTACCTTACAGACTTCTAATCACCAAAGTCGACGTACTACCTCTTTTACTGGACATCAATGTCCCACTTGTCGCAATAGACCTCGTTCTCGTTCTAGGTCTTCCAGCGGTAACAATAAATTTGATTCTTCTAATAAAACATTTTGCTATTGTCACCAGGTATGGAAAGATAAAGCTTTGTAATGCAGCGGCCCTTGGTGTTCTTTTTATAACACCCCATTATATAAGAATGGTTCTAATTATCAAAAAAAAACTAATCAACACTAGCATATTATCTGCGGATTCTAGTGATTCTGACAGCAGATCCAGACTTTTCATTTATGATATGTCAAACAAGTTATATTTTTTAATAGATACGGGTGCAGAATTATCTGTTATACCTAGGAATTTATTTACTGATTTTAAAAAGAATCTTAATTTAGTCTTAACTGCAGCTAATAATACTATTATTTTTACCTACGGTAAGAAACTTTTAAAAGTCAATTTAGGCCTACGCCGCAATTTTACTTTTATTTTTACTATCACTGACATAGATGTTCCTATCTTAAGAGCTGACTTCATAGCACATATTGGTCTACTTGTAGATTTAATGAACAAACTCTTCATAGATAACATGACAAGTTTGTCAATTAATTGTTACTTCAAAAAGTTTTCTTTCATCTCTCCCAGACTGTTTTCTGTTGAAAATCAATATACCAAATTGTTGTGCTCTTTTCCTCATCTAATTAGCACACCGGATTACTTTTTGCCTATTAAACATTAAACATTATATAGTTACTGAAGGACATTTACCTTTTAGTCGCCCAAGACGTTCGGACACTATTAAATTTAATTTTACAAAAAGTAAGTTTGATCATATGGTTGAGTTAGGTATTTGTGAATCTTCTTCTTCGTCTGTTGCATCTCCATTACGTATGGTTGCAAAAAAAGGTCCCGACGATTGGAGACCTTGTGGTGACTACAGACAACTAAATGTTATCACCATACCTGATCGATATCCAATACCACATATTCAAGATTTTAATGCTCGATTATTTGGTTGCTCGGTTTTTTCTAAGATTGACTTAGTTAGAGCTTATCATCAGATACCTCTTAACGAAACAGATATTTTCAAGACTGCGATTACCACTCCATTTGGTTTATTCCAATTTAGACGTATGCCTTTTGGTTTAAGAAATGCTGCTCAAACCTTTCAGAGATTTATGAACGAAGTTCTATCACATTTGAAGTTTGTTTTCGTTTATTTAGATGACATATTAGTCGCAAGTAAAGATCATGTCGAACATTTACAACATTTACAGATCGTTTTCGAACGTTTAGAAAGTTATGGGATAAATATTAAACCCTCTAAGTGCGTTTTCGGCACAGATCAATTAACATTTTTAGGTCACCACGTCTCTCATAAGGGCATTTCCCTCACTACTGAGCGTGTTGACATTATCAAAGAATTTCCACAACCTACAACAGTTAAACAGCTTCAAAGGTTTTTAGGCATGGTTAATTTTTATCATAGATTTATACCTAACCTTGCTGAAATATTCAGCCCTTTACATGCACTAACTACTAAATTGTTACATGACAAAATGAAGATTATAAATACTTGGTCAACGGACTGTTCCAATAGTTTTATTAAAGCTAAACAAGCTTTAGTAGATGCTGCTGTTCTTGATCACCCTAATTACAACGATGGAGTAACTCTTTCGTTAACAGTTGACTGCTCAAATGTGTCCGTAGGATCAGTTTTAGAGCAGACTTTTACAATGTTTCCACTCCTTTGGCTTTCTTTTCTAAAAAGCTAACTGACACTCAAAAACGTTACTCAGTTTTTGACAGAGAACTTCTCGCCGCTTATTTGTCAATTAGACATTTCAGATATATTTTAGAAGGTCGAGATTTTACTCTTTTCACCGATCATAAACCTTTGGTTTCAGCATTGTTTTCTAAAGCGGAGAGAACCCCCAGACAAACTCGTCACTTGGAATACATAGCACAATTTACGAATAACATTAAACACATTCCTGTGCTCATAACGTCGTCGCGTTTGAACGATTGTTCTTTAATAAATCGAAATTATCTGATTATCTGCCATTAATTCGAATGAATTTAATTTAACGCTTTTAAAACTGCACAATCTAAGGATTCAGAACTTACCTCTCTATTACAGTCGCAAGAAAATAAACACAATAAGGTACATTTCTTTTTAAAACAAATTAATATTGCTTCAACAGAGCTTATTTGGTGTGACGTCTCTAATTCTAAATGTCGTCCTTATGTACCCAAAACTTTGCGTCATGTTGTTTTTGAGATTTTTCATAACCTAGTTCACGCAAGTATTCGGGCTACTAAAAAATTAATTTCTGATAAATATTTTTGGCCCAGAATGAATTCTGACTGCACATTATGGACGAAAACTTGCATAAGTTGTCAAACTTCTAAGGTCAATCGACATACAAAGAGGATAGGAAATTTTAATGTACCTAAAGGTCGTTTCGAACACATCCATATGGATCTTGTAGGCCCGTTACCTCCTTCAGAGGGTTATTCTTACATTCTCACCATCGTTGAGCATTTTACGCGTTGAACCATTTCAGATCGCACTGCCGAAACGGTAGTCAAAGTGTTGTTTCAAAATTACATCTGACGCTTTGGCGTTCCGGTTCATATCACGACGGACCAGGGAATGCAATTTGAATCTAAATTATTTCGCTAATTTTCGAAGTTTTTAGGATTCCATCGTATTCGCACGACTGCCTACCATCCGCAAAGCAACGGATTAGTGGAACGTTTTAAACCGCTCATTAAAGACTACTTTACTAGCTAGAGCAAATTCAATTAATTGGATTTCGGAACTCCCTATTATTTTGTTAGGTTTGAGAGCTATGCCCAAAGTTGACTTACATTGTTCGTCTGCAGAACTGGTATTTGGTCAAGCATTACATCTCCCTGGAAATTTTTTTATTAAATCACACGTTCGTACGGAAATTCCTTATTTTATTAATAAGTTACATGACACTTTTGACAAATTAGATTTTACAAATCCCAATCCTAATCATTTTTCTCAGAAATCATTCGTAAGTTCTGATATTAATACTTGCAAGTTTGTATTTCTTCGTAAGGCACGTATTATACCTAATTTCACACCTTTATTTGAAGGTCCTTACGAAGTGATTTCACGTACAGCTAAAATTATCACCATCCTTAAGCAGGGAAGGAAATGACTGTCAGTATTGACAGAATTAAACCAGCTTATTTATTAGCTGACATTATAGATCGTCCAGCTCCGTTGGTGGCTAAAAGAGTAAGTTTTGATTTTGATTGACTGGTTTATTTTTTTTCTTTGAGGGGGAGTATTATATAGTGTAGTTACCTAACTATTTCCCTTATTATTTGTTATATTGTTTTACATAAAACTAGATCCCGAGGATTAAAATAAAATCCGTTACTTAGGTTACATAAATAATAAGATAAATATATATGTATATGTGGTATTGGTTTTTAATGTAAATTTTATCCTCGAAGTTTTAACTACATTAATCCACATTGAAATATTATTTGATTTTGATTATGTGGAACCCCACAACATCCAATGAAGTTCCAGGAAAAGACCACTTTTTTATTTTGTGGAGCTGTGTTATTATACAATTCGTTAGTCGCATCAGTATGTTTGTTACAGTTAAAAGTATGATCCAGGTGACTTCAACATTACATAATATGTCGCATAAATTTGTAGGGAGAGTCCCATTCTATAATGATGTGCAGGGTAACAACCCACGTCCAAATTTTATTCAATTGATAATATAATCGTTATGTATCTTCTAGGTAGGTAAAAGTCATCGTGCCTGAACTTCTGTGGTATTTCAGGATTTATTTTAGTGTATCTTGTGGGGTTGGAAAAAACAAATTCATTTCAGATATTTGGACACTTCCTTTGTAATAAATGTTTACAGACGTTCATAACATCATCGTTACTTAACAGTTTACTTTTACAAACAAATTATACAGCACGCTCGCGCTCAGGTCGTTGTTAACAATGCTGTTAATGATGACGAAGAAGGAAGCTGCCTTACAGACCTGACCGATATTTACGCTGGCAAACAAATATTTCATTGTATAATGGTTTTTGAGATGTGATAATGCCAGCAGATTTATATCAAACCTGGTATATCGGAATTTCAGTATTCGGCGATAGCTAGTATGATGACGAATTCAATATGGCAGATATAATTGAAACATTTATGCAGATTTGTGTAAAATTTGATACATAAGAGTTTATTGTCACTAATTTTGATCTGAATTTAAACCACGAAAAACAAAATTAAGCAGGCAGGAACATATGATCATAAAACACTTTAGTGAAAAACGCACATCCTTATATCAATCCATTTAAAGGATATAAGGATTTGAAATAAGAGAGAATACCCGGGACTTAACGACACTGTTGATTAATATTCTATTAAAATAATTTACCATATTATCGTATAAATAATAACTGATAAATAAATTGTTACATGTTTTTAAAATACAGTGTGACCCATTTAAAATGGAAACACCTTTATAACTTTTTATTTTTTGTCCGACTTGAACCAAATTTTACCAAAATATAGAACAAATTAGGATCTACTTATGGCCAAAAAAACATTCGCCTCCTACAAATGCACGGCCACCTGCAGTAACAAAATAAATGGAAAAAATAAAGAAATCATATTAGGCATTGTTTTATCGGAAAACATTATTAATGCAAGTTGTTCAGAATTGTCCAAAAACCTAGAGTCCAAAATTTCGGCAACACTAAAAATATTGAATATTGTTTTTGAAGACCAAAATTTCGACAAAATTTAAAAAAAAATACAAATTTCTACCTGACAGCTTGCGTTTAATTTCAAACTAAATTGTCATAGCACAATCTTCTAAAGAAAAAAAAAACAATTAAAGTGACATTTTCGGACTCGGAGATTGTTTTAAACAGAATTTCAATATTTTTTAATATTGCTGAAATTTTGGACGATTCTGAACAGCTTTCAATAATAACGTTTTTCGATAAAAAATGCCTAATATGATATGAATAAAAAAGAAAAGTTATAACGGTGTTTCCATTTTAAATGGGTCACACTGTATATAAAAATAAGTTTTAAAAATTTACAGATACATTCAAAGAAAATCGTATAACTCACCTTACAAGCGGATCACAGCTATTCACTGTGCCAACTGTCCTCGATGGCAGATTTTTAGCTTTCAGCAAAGATACCAGGAGTTTTTCAGTGGAAGGTTCATAACGCAGAGAAAACCAAAGTCTCCCGATGTGACCCTCCGGCCATTGAATTTCATCCAAATCCAATGTGCTTCTGTACAATGCGGGTTCTATTACTCCCAAGCCGTAACAACCTACAAGGAAATAAGGGAAACAAAATAAAAATATATAGCGTACAGTATTTCCTTTTTTTTATCTTGGGAATGGCATACATTTATTTATATAGAGCATGGCACAGTAACGTAGTCAATCACGACTTGGCTTGAACTTAATCGTTGGAACGGGTGAGACACTAGTGCGTGAGTGGAAGATAACTCGTTTATTTGCCTAACTATCCATTAGATGAGCATCCAATATGACATTTTCAAATTTGGATGATTAGTGAAATCAATAGAAATCTTCACTTCGGAAAATTCCGGAAAGCGGTAACTTTCGAGAATACATCTCTAAACATGTCAGAAACAACATACGAAAAGTTACCAACAATAGTCCTTGAGCGTAATTTGTTATTAAACAGATTAGTTGCAAAATATCAGTTTTTGTCAAATATATCTAAAAATATTTTTTTTCTTTCAAAAACCATTCGAAAGTACGGGAAATTTCACAACAAAAATGTCTACGAAGTTTTTTTGTACGATCGAAAATGTAGGTTCCAGATTTTTTGTTTAACGCACGAAAATGGTACGCGTAACTAAGGCGCGCGAAGTGCGCGAGGCCTCGGGCGCGCTACACTTTTGTTGTATCTTTTGAACTAATTAATGAAACTGACCTCACAAAAGCTTAAATTAAAGTAGAAACATGTTGGATTATTATATTTTCAAATATAAAAATCAATGTATGTAGGAATAATACATATATGAAGCCGGAACATAAAGAGATTTGCGATAAAATCGGTAAAAGCTCTACCATTTCTAAAATTTTTAAGATAAAAACGTGAGTTTTTTACATTTTACTCTTGAAGTAATGTATAAAAATATCCAATGAGTGAAAAAATCTCAAAAAATTTATTTTTGAAGATGTACACTAGACACTTCCAAAATTTAAAAATGTTGAGAATGTGATAAAAGATATATATAACTAATTTTAACCACAAAGAAAGCCCCACTTTTGGATTTTCGCTTATATCTCTAAAATGGTGCGTTGCAGGAAAAAATTTGCCAAATGAAAGCTCATGAAATTCTCTACAACTTTCATTTTATATATTTTTTTCAAATTCGAAACCGTTTTCGAGCTACACGCTCCGGAAAAGTGAAAATTTTCCAAAAACAGATATTTATCTGAAAAATAGAAAATTGTATTTAAGATGAAAAAAAAAGTAGGACCTCCGGTGCTTGTAATTGACACCAGGTTGTCTCCTACATGTTTCCACCCCCCACTCTTGTAGGGGCACCTCATTCCCGAGCCACTGCTGCACTTGGTGGTAGGTGCGCTGTTTAGCTGCGCTCTCAGTTGGTGGGAGGGAGCTGATGTCAGGCTTAATATTGCCACTGACCTTATGAACAACTGGAAGCGGTACTGGTTGAGGGAGGTCTGTCTTGCTGGTGCCCCATATCATTTGAGGAAGCAAATCTTCCCAGCCTCTTCAATCTCGCCTTGAGTGGAGGAAGAGTTGTGAAAGATCACTGCCGCTTCCTTGATGATTTCTGACTTAAGTACAATTTTGCCTTAAAGTTGAAGAGGTAAAAAATCTGTTTCTCGAAAATTTTCACTTTTCCGAAGCTTGTAGCTCGAAAACGTTTACGAATTCGAAAAAAGTATATAAAAAGAAAGTTGTAGAGAATTTCATGAACTTTCAGTTTATATAAGACAATTTTTCCCTATGGCACACCATTTTAGAGATATAAGCGATATATGCACTCCCTAAATATCCTGAACAACTTTCTAAAGTAATCGCTTAGGTCCCTGCTCACGCACTCTGCACCACCCTTTTGGTCATTCGTTGACTGGACTATATGGTGTGTCATAGGTAGGCTAGGTAAATAATTTTTTTATAAAAGTTATTAACGTTTATTTTATCCATAATATCACGAGTTTTCGAGCAAAACATTTTTAAGACTCCACTAGATATCATATTTAGATACTTAGTGAAAAAATAAAGGAGACGTGATTATTTATTTTTGTTAAATATGCAGTAGAAGCCTGTAAATAATTAAAAGAAATTCAAATTCATAATATTTACACCATTTGATTGGTTAACCATCACTTTGAGTATAGCGATACATTTTCCTCGATCCCACCATTTGATGAATAAGGCATTGCTGACATTCCCCACATTGACTTCCGATTACTTGGATTAGGTTGTCAAAGATCCATTGCCAATGACACGTCGTGAAGTACAGTGAGCAAACACCGAAGCATCGTATGTGAAGTGAGCTTGAAATATCAAACAGATGTCAAACAGAACATAATTGTAATGAAGTATACGCCATATATCTCGTAATAGACTATACATTCATTACGGTCAACATTTCGCGTAACGGACTATACATCCTTTCTTGTTTAATCTCCTGTCATTCAATAATGTAACTGCGCGTGATTGAAATAACGAGTATGGGGATAATTTTATTAAGTGGGAGCCAGAACTATTTTGTATAAAAGCCAGCTGGAATCATTCACAAATCAGAGTTTAATTGACTTTCGTACTTTAGCGAGCTGAGCTAGGGGAACGAAATAAATCTAACTTCTCATACGACGTCGCGGACGCTTACCAGATACCCGCTATTTTATAAACAGAGGATTATTCCGTTTGTGTCCGTCTCGCCGTCCAACGTCGATTCGAACCTGCATACACGACGTTATAGAAGAGATACACATCACACTCACTCCGTTTCTCTCTTTCTTATTTGTATTTGATTATATAATATAAAGTCGCAAAAGATATGACAATCTGATGTTTGTACATATTTTGGAAACTACGTTATTTGTTAATAAATGATTTTATTTGGATTTGGTTTCTAATTTCTGGTATAAATGATGAACCCTGGAAAAATCTCCAAACCTGCTACCCAAATGGAGAAAACACCATTACATAACCTCTTTCAAGTCTTTCGCCTGTCATTACTTATTAATGCTCAATATGGATATAATACAGTTAGTAGTGACACAAAATAGCCTTTGCTTTACAAAAGGTGGAGTAGAAATGATTTTGATACATGTTGCTTTTTTTGTGTCAGCTACACTATCACCCCCATTACTACTCCTTCATTATTAAAGAGGGTCGTTATATGGGTTTTTGGGATAGGCTATTTCAAATATTATATTATTGAAGCTCTGTGGACAATTATTTCCACATAGTTATCATGCTAGGCATGCTAAAATCTAAAACCTAGTCTCAGTAAAATAAGTATATATTTTTACTCTATACAAGCTAATGTGCATTGTATTTCGCAGTAGCTTGTGTTTAATCTTTGTCTACAGTAATTAATTTATCCTTTATGGTACTGAACTCATAAATAACTGTGTCGTAACAAAAACATTTTAACAATGTGCTGTAAATATGAAAATGTATAAATGTAAAAAAATCCTAACCAAACCAAAACGGAAGAGAGGAAAGGTATTTTATACGTATGTATTACCTACTTTATAAGGCAAACATTGTTTGGAGTTCATGCAGAAATATAACAAAGATTTTTCGTTTTCATAATGTATTCCTCAATCTACAAATAATTTTCCGTAATTTCACGAAAATACACATTTTTAATTTATTTCAAACCAACGCAACGCCAACGCGTAGTAATTTAGTGAGTATTAATATTATATATTAGTACGTCGGATGGCTGGCTCTATCGTTCACTAACCCAATACCGAGGTATAACCAAATAAAACCTATTTCATTTTATTCAGCAGGTTTTTTTACATAGGAAATCACTTTTGACGACACTCTCCATTGGTCGAGACTGAAGTTACAAGAAAAAAACAAAAAAAAATGAAAATAACAAAATTCAAATTCAACCACGAATAACTTTCAAACGAAAAAAATAAAATTGTATATTTTTTTTTAGTACAAACGATTCTCTTTAATTTGATGTATAATTTATTACAAAAATAATAACTTTAACATTAAAAAATTGAAGTTGATTTAGATGGTACACAAATTGTCAATTTTTTTGAAAGGTCTAACTCATTGTAACTCGCTTATGTATTGAGCTATTCGAATGTTTTATTCACCAAAAACTGCCAAATTTCATAGACTTCATTTTGTCTTAATTAATGCTGGGTCTAGCTCTGTAAATAAAAGCGGTACAGCCTTTTAAACACAACGAAGCGCGCTACGGCGACGGAGTCGCGAGGCTTCCCCACTCGTTCCCGGTACATCCCGCGTTCACCATAAATCGTGCAAGGCTACAATCAGCGGCCGTAACAAAAGCTTTAGAATTATCTTCCTTTATTGTAAGATGATAAAATTAACAAATCAAATTGAATAATATGATATTAGTTGTAATAATCTGCTATATATGGTGTCGTACTACGCGGATGGTGCATTAATAAAGTGAATAAAGGGATAAAGTGGATAAAGTAAAAAAATATTTTGAAGTTTCTGGTTCTTGTACACACTAAATTACATTTTTTTTTCATCCCCTTTAATAATGAGGTGGGGGTGGTAATGGGGGTGGCTAATGCCAAAATTTTTTTTGAGACCTTAGCTTCTCTTGTCTATACTAAATATCAATTTTATGAACTCTTATCTGCTTGATTTACCTATTTACTCCAAATTTACCCCAATTTACCCCCCAATCCTTCGACGGAACAAGATGAAAATTTAATCTAGTTCTATATCTTGTTAAAGTACATATGTGTACCAAATTTCAAGTCAATATCTCAAACGGTTCCAGAGTAAACGTCGCACAAAAAAGTTACAGACCGACAGACAGACAGAAATTTTTTTCGCTCAAACTTGAAATCTCGACGTTTCATGACATTCTAAGCCTATTTGAACAATAAAAATTTTTAAAAATTTTTTTGTCGTTACTATACTTCCACTGGATGTGGAAGTAAAATCATGCCAGCTAGTAAAGTTTTTACTTTGCTTCGTATATTTTAATATTTTCCATAAAATGTCAGAGGTAACCACATAATCAAAACAATTATTTGCCATGCTTTCACTAACTCGTAGAGGCTCTGAACGATTAGTTGGATTTTTGTACATAACTATATTTTTGTTTTCATGTAAACTGGAAGGGTTAAAATCGGTTAAAATTGGATAGACGATCTAAATATGCTTGTGTAAATAGGCTGTTCTTTTTTTTAAATAATACTATTCCTAGTGGGATTTTTACCATCTAGCCTGTCTTCGTTTTGATCAACATTATCGCTGCGATAAATGTAATTGTTTTCTTCAGAACTTACTGGAGGAACTCCAGGTGGTATAAAAATGTCGTCACCAGTTTTTACTAATACGTGACTAGCTAAAGACGTTAAAAATGTACGTATTTCATTGTAGGAATAACCATAGCCAAAAGAATAAAGCATATCATTAAGTTCTTTTTCTTCTGACGGCACGAAACACATGTAGTGATATGTAAAGGATTAAAAAAATGGCCTAAGCTGATTGTTTTTTTTTTCCATAAGTATTAATATAAATTCCATTACTATAGAAATAACGTTTAAATCAAATTTGTCTATCCTGACATATTTAGTATCCACGACATAAATGTTTATAACAAATCTGAAACTTCTTGTTTACATTTATGTTCATTCAGATTAGTAGTCGTGTTTTTTTATAGTTTTAAAACATCCAGCTATAGCTTCTCTTAAGATACCGGCAGCTTTATCAGGAATTGTCAATTCATTCTCATGAACCAAGTTTTCTTCGCCTAATTCACTTGTGACTGACAACAAAAATCCTTTTAGCTTTATTATCACTTGAATGAACTGTTGTTGTATTTTCTTTGTGTTCACAAAATACTTTGTTTGCTTAAATGCTTTTATAATCTCTTTCTTATATTTCCACTGCTATAATAATCTAATTTTTCTTCCGTCATTTCTTCAAATATATCATTAAGGCGTATTTTTAGAAATATTAGAGTTAAGATTTCTTTTTTGCAAAACAAGATAAACCTCCTTAAATAAAATATTTAACGCTACTTTAAATTCATTTTTTTCTTTCAGTTGTTTAGTTTGTACACATTTAATTTTTTTTTGCTAATATATTTTGCATAATAAATTTTATGATAATTTCCATTAGCCCAAATAAATCTGAATAAATGTGTAACCTGCCTTGTATTTCTGTATCACAATGCGACACTGCAGCTTTAATATATATTTTTTTTTTCTTCCGCACCCGTTCCTGTACAAACTGGTACTTAAAGCTGTTCTTAATTTATTCTTAATTTTTCTGAATTTTCCACAAATCAGACAATGCCATTTTATTTTAAACTGATTTTTTTTCTTTATTATAACTACATGAAGGCTCACTTGCATTTTTTTATCGCGTTACTAATATCAGAGACAATACGTATTATCTTTGCTAATGTTATTTATTACAAAAAGATGTCAGACAAGAATAATGAAATCGGTATCGAAGGGTGTGCAAATAAGTGCCACCACTTTGTTTTATAAAAATTTTAATGAAATTGCATATTTTCTTTCATTTGCACAATTAATAATAGACCCGATGCCAGTAACAGTTGGTTTTTTATCATTAGATTTTCACTGCTTTCAGCAGTTTCGTAAAACAAACATGTAGTTTTTCTCCATTGATAAAAATGAATCTACAATATACATAAACTGTAATAGCCTACATGTAAGTAAAATAGTATAATAGTATTAATATTTATCCAGACAATAATGCGGCCAGCAGCCGATACGTTTCTTGATGGGCCGAGAAAGTAGCGGGGGGCGGGAAAGGAAGCCTCGCGTCTTCGTCGCCGTACTGTGCTTCGTTGTGTTTCAAGGGCTGTAGCGCTTTTAGTTGAAAAATTAGATCCAGCATTAATCGAGACAAAATGAAGCCTATTAAATTTGTCAGTTTTTGGTGAAAGAAAAAATTGAATACCTCGTTATATAAGCGAGTTATGGCGAGTTAAGAATTAGAAAAATGTTGCTGATTTGTGTATCTTTTTGAATTTTGCTAGATTTTTTATGTTAATTTTTTAATTATTGCAATAAATTATACTTCAAATTAAAAAGCAATGTTTATTTGTCAAAACAAAAAAAAAATTGTATTTTTATCTGTTTTAGTTCTAAAGTTATATTTGATTAAATCTTAAATTTCTAAATTTCTTTTTTTTTTAGTTTTTGTCTTATATCTTCGGTCTCGACCAATGGAGAGTGTCGTCAACTTTGATTTCCTATGTAAAATAACATGCTTTAATAAGTAGTGAAGGTCCCATTTGGTTATACTTCAGTATTGGGTAGGTCAAGAAAGAGAAGGCTTTTCGCGCTCTGCCCGACGGGCTATATGTTATTTACCCTTCAGTGGCAAAGAAAACATGTGCAGAAATATTTAATTTTCGATTGAATGTCACGTAGGTATAGTAAAGCACGAATTTTATGTAACTTTCATATTATTAACATTAATGTGTTCTTCTTTCTTTTCAAACGTGAAATTAGATTAGATGAAATTTTAATTATATAGGACCAAATCTATTCTTAAAATTTACCAGACTTACTTTGTAATTTCTCAAGAAATAATTAACAATATTAAACGCTGGGACCTTGGGTGTGACGCTACCTCTACTTGTAGCATATGGTTTGATATTTAGATTACTAGAACAATATAAAGTTTATAAATTATTATTTCAATATCTCCTCTACACAGATAAATTCAAATCTATTTTCAAATGATCATTGAGTGGCTTAGAAGGAAATTAACAAAATATTTCTATTCAATATAGATATATTTTCATAGATTACAGATCATCAATTACTTGGTTTCAGCTGTTTATTAAACACTATAAAACTATTTTCTGCCTTGATCCACAATAAGTTATTGACTTCTAGCCCGACGGAGCAGACGAGACGTCTTCAAAGAATGTTTATAAAAGCTCTACGTGTCCAATTTACGAATTTCGTAAACGCTTTTGTAAACACGAACGTTTCACATTTATTGAGTTTTGTTATCCTAGGACATGGAAGGATGCTATGAAGTTATCGTTCTATCCCATCTTTCATCTTTATACCACTGCAAATATATTCTGTCTAGGCGGAAATAATTCATGGGAAGTATATTTACGTGTACCCAATATGTCATTTCTAGACAGTTTTTAAGTTTTGTAGATAAATTATACGGTTACGCAAGGCTGTCATAAATATTATGTAAGTAAAGTTTTTCTTAAAAAAAAAAAAAACTAAATCCCTAAATTAGGTAAAATTTCAATAAATTTTGTAAATACCAATCTAGGTAATATAGTACAGGAAATTAAGTAAAAAAAAATGTGGTAACGAGTAGAAGTTGCAATCTGACGTGGTCGACTGCGAATACCTATTTCATTCATATTTTGTTAGAACTTCACCTTTAAAGGGTGCCACTAAGATTAAGTACACAGTCTATAAATATTTTAAATTCATTTTGAAACAGATATTTAAAGTCGGTAACGCCTGGGCGCAACTTCCATTCGTTTCATAATAGTGTACTATGCATATAAAATTTTTCTGTCAGAAGTCATATTGACAAATCCCATTTATATCGGTAATATTCTCATTAAAAATACCTTAATAATATTCTCAGGTAAAGTTGATACGGACTACGTAAAGTCCGCTCGAACCTGAAAGACGTACTTCATATTGCAGGTCAGATATCTTGTATATTTTGTATTTTTTGTGTTCTTAATCAAATACCTTTGAACACATTGCTCTAAAATTATAATAAAATATTGTTTATATAAACATGACACACACGATTTATGATCTAATTTCGATAGGAATTTTCTACCATGCTATTTTATATAATAATATGTTGCAAATTTGAAACAAAAATTTTAAATCAAATAGAATTTATCGTATTTAATAGATATTCGCAATCGACAATGTCCAACGTCATCTATTGTTTATTTCATAATAGTCTTGTTACTACATTTTGAAAAAAATATAGTATAGGTTTTGCATTTTTCCGGCAGACCATCGAAACCCGAAAAAAACGTCGAATCGAAATGAAAGTTATATCTATCGACTCGAGAGCGAATTTAGAAAATTCCGTCCGTCGGTCAGTCGGTCTGTCACGCTCAGCCCTCTTAATCCGTTTTCGGTGTTCGATGAAACTTGGGTGGTTAATAGGAGGCCCTTAGAAACCCTAACGCTGGAAGCTCGACTCCGTTCGAAAACCGGAAGTATACGATATAGACTTTTCAAGTTTTTCGGAAAAAATTGAATAACTCAGTAACGGGCAATCGGATCAAGATGTTTCAAAAAAAGAGTTGAAGCCGCTGGCAACGATCTATAGATAAGTATACCGGAGACTATGTCGAAAAACAAATGAAAATTGAACTTTTTGCATAAAAATGGTTTTCTCGAAATCGGGCTAGGAGGCACGATAACTGTCCAGGATATTCATCGATTTCGATGAGACTTGGTGGGACAGAAGGTACACGGCCAAAAATGAAGCCTATTGCTCGCGGCCCAATTCAATTCAATTCACCACACCGGCGCCGCGTATGTGATAGCCGGCCTGATCACCATTGTATACAGTAATTTCTTATTCGTCTTGTTTAGTCCGCTACCCCTAGCCAGGAGTGGATACAGACTCCTGGACATGGAGTAGACCTTGCGTACAGTTTCGTTTATGTGTATGTTAAACGTCAGTCGTTTGTCCAAGTTTACCCCCAAATACTTCACGCACCTTTTAATTGGAATTGCTCGCGGCCCGAATCCGTTGACCGCCAGTCTTTTCTCCAAGGCCGAGTATGATTTTCCCGAACCGAAGATCCGACTTTGATTTTCAAAAATGGCGATTTTAGGGCTCGATTAAGTCTATTAGGTGACCTTTGTGAGAAATTTTTGACAAAATAAAAGCGAATCTACAAATCCTGGAAAACTTGATTTTTCGATAAATTCTACAAATATCGAACAGTTTCCTAATAAAAATCGAAAATTAAGTATTCTGTCGATCAATCTCTATAAGCAGTATAAGGCACGGACCTTTCTGAACAAAAAATCTAAAATAAAGTTTTTTCGAAAAATTAAAAATAAACGAGTTATTTACAAAGATGCATGACCACGTCCGGTATATCAGAGTGGCAGTCCGCCCGAAAATAAAATCGTAAGTCTGAAATCACTACGCTGATGTTTCTGCATTTTATGATTTTCTGTTGCTATATTCTTGAGTGAAATTTTGGAAAATTAAGTAATAAAAATCTAAATAATATATAATTGTCCATAGAATTATTTCAAAAAACATTTCAAATTGATAAATTCTCCGTGCGATATAGGTGCAAAAAAATAATACAATGTTATACTTAAAATATCATCATTCATTTCATTATTTGGTTAAGTAGTGGTGTTAATTTAAGAATTTATTTATAATCTTTACCTATACGATGAAATTAAAATTTGATAAAGGATTGAGGTGTATGGAAGCATTGTTCTCAATTCCTGCATTGCACCCATTGTAAAAGAAACAAACGAATGCAAAACAAAACAAGCTTTACTGTGAAACAGATTTTGATATCGTGCCTTCTCGAAAAAGTCTCTATTTTAGTAATATACGAAATTATCTATAGGTGTCCAAACCAAAAGAAATGAAGATCATACGGGGGAAAATTATATCTCTAAATATTTGACCGATTTTCGTTTACTAAATAACAATATAACCGATGCCCTTTCTGTATTTCAAAATGTAGTTAGCCTTTACTTTAGTCAATGCAAAAAGAAAAAAAAAGAAGAGTCATCCTACGACCGTCTGCTGAAAAGGTACTGAATCATCCCAACAGGGATAAAAAGCATATCAAAATGTAAGTTAGCTTGTTACTACATTTTGAAAAAAATGTAGTATAGGTTTTGCATTTTTCCAGTGGACCATCGAAATCCGAAAAAAACGTCGGATTGAAATGAAAGTCATATCTATCGACTCGAGAGCGAATTTAGAAAATTCCGTCCGTCAGTCAGTCGGTCTGTCTGTCGGTCGGTCTGTCTGTCTATCACGCTCAGTCCCCCTGATCCGTATTCAGATTTCGATGAAACTTGGGTGGTTAATAGGAGGCCTTTAGGAAACCTTAACGCTGGAAGATCGGCTCCGTTCGGAAACCGGAAGTACCCGATATCGAAGTTTCAAGTTTTTCGGGAAAAATTGAATAACTCGATAACGGGTAGTCGGATAGAGATATTTCAAAAAAAAGATGGTGCCGCTGGCAACGATCTACAGATAAGTATACTGGAGACAATGTCGAAAAACAAAATGGAAATTGATTTTTTTTGCAAAAACCAGGTTTTCTCGAAATCGGGCTAGGAAGCACGATAACTGTCCAGGATATCGATCGATTTCAATGAGATTTGGTGGGATCGAAGGTACACGGCCACAAATGAAGCCTATTGCTGGCGGCCCGAATCCGTTGACTGCAAGTATTTTTTTTCCAAGGCCGAGTATGATTTTCCAAAGATATTGATAACTCCCGAACCGAAAGTCCGACTTTGATTTTCAACAATGGCGATTGTAGGGTTCGATTAAGTCTATTAGGTGACGTTTGTGAGAAATTTGACAAAACAAAAGCGAATCTACAAATCCTGGAAAACTAAATTTTTTTGATAGATTCTACAAATACCCGTCAGTTTCCTAATGAAAACCGAAAATTAAGTACTCCGTCGATCAATCTCTATAACCGGTATAAGGCACGGACCTTTTCGGACAAAAAATCTGAAATAGAGTTTTTCGAAAAATTAAAAATAAATGAGTTATTTACAAAGATGCATGACCACAATATAACCGATGCCCTTTCTGTACTTCAAAATGTAGTTAGCCTTTACTTTAGTCAATGCAAAAAGAAAAAAAAGGTACTGAATCAGCCCAACAGGGATAAAAAGCATATCAAAATGTAATTTTTAGCTTGTTACTACATTTTGAAAAAAAATGTAGTATAGGTTTTGCATTTTTCCAGCGGACCATCGAAATCCGAAAAAAACGTCGGATAGAAATGAAAGTCGTATCTATCGACTCGAGAGCGAATTTAGAAAATTCCGTCCGTCGGTCAGTCGGTCTGTCATGCTTAGCCCCCATAATCCGTTTTCGGATTTCGATGAAACTTGGGTGGTTAATAGGAGGCCTATAGAAAACCTTAACGCTGGAAGCTCGGCTCCGTTCGGAAACCGAAAGTACCCGATATAGACGTTTAAAGTTTTTCGGGAAAAATTGAATAACTCGGCAACGGGCAGTCGGATCGAGATATTTAAAAAAAGAGATGGTGCCACTGGCAACGATCTATAGATAAGTATACCGGAGACAATGTCGAAAAACAAATGGAAATTAAATTTTTTTGCAAAAAACTGGTTTTCTTGGAATCGGGATAGGAAGCACGACTGTCCAGGATATTGATCGATCTCGATTAGACTTGGTGGGATCGAATGTATACGGCCACAAATGGAGCCTATTGCTGGCGACCCGAATCCGTTGACCGCAAGTATTTTTTCCAGTGCCGAGTATGATTTTTCAAAGAAATTAATAATAACCCCCGAACCGAAGGGCCGATTTTGATTTTCAAAAATGGCGATTGTAGGGCTCGATTAAGTCTATTAGGTGACGTTTGTGAAAAAATTGACAAAACAAAAGCGAATCTACAAATCCTGGAAAACTTGATTTTGTTGATAGATACTACAAATACCCAACAGTTTTCTAATAAAAATCGAAAATTAAGTATTCCGTCGATCAATCTCTATAACCGGTATAAGGCACGGACCTTTTTGGTTTTTCGAAAAATTAAAAATAAACGAGGTATTTACAAAGATGATGACCACGATATAACCGATGTCCTTTCTGTATTTCAAAATGTAGTTAGCCTTAACTTTAGTCAATGCAAAAAGAAAAAAAAAAAAGGTACTGAATCAGCCCAACAGGGCTAAAAAGCATATCAAAATGTAGTTTTTAGCTTGTTACTACATTTTGAAAAAATGTAGTATACGTTTTGCATTTTTCCGGTGGACCATCGAAACCCGAAAAAAACGTCGGATCGAAATGAAAGTCGTATCTATCGACTCGAGAGCGAATTTAGAAAATTCCGTACGTCGGTCAGTCTCGGTCTGTCGGTCTGTCGGTCTGTCTGTCACGCTCAGCCCCCTTAATCCGTTTTCGGTTTTCGATGAAACTTGGGTGGTTAATAGGAGGCCTTTAGAAAACTTTAACGCTGGAAGCTCGACTCCGTTCGGAAACCGGAAGTACCCGATATTGACGTTTCAAGTTTTTCGGGAAAAATTGAATAACTTAGTAACGGGCAGTCGGATCGAGATCTTTCGAAAAAGAGATGGTGCCACTGGCAACGATCTACAGATAAGTATACTGGAGACTATGTCGAAAAATAAATGGAAATTGAATTTTTTTGCAAAAAACTGTTTTTTTCGAAACAGGAAGCACGATAACTGTCCAGGATATTCATCGATTTCGATGAGACTTGATGGGATCGAAGGTACACGGCCACAAATGAAGCCTATTGCTGGCGGCCCGAATCCGTTGAGCGCAAGTATTTTTTCCAAGGCCGAGTATGATTTTCCAAAGAAATTAATAACTCCCGAACTGAAGGTCCGATTTTGATTTTCAAAAATGGCGATTGTAGGGCTCGATTAAGTCTATTAGGTGACGTTTGTGAGAAATTTGACAAAACTTGAAAATTTGACGAAAGCGAATCTACAAATCCTGGAAAACTTGATTTTTTTTGAGAGACATTCTAGAAATTCCGAAGAGTTTCCTAATAAAAATCGGAAATTAAGTATTCCGTCGACCAATCTCTATAACCAGTATAAGGCGCGGACCTTTTTGGACAAAAAATCTGAAACAGAGTTTTTTCGAAAAATTAAAAATAAACGAGTTATTTACAAAGATGCATGACCACGTCCGGTATATCAGAGTGGCAGTCCGCCCGGGAAAATAAAGTCGTAAGTCTGAAATCACTCCGATGATGTTTCTGCATTTTATAATTTTCTGTTGCTATATTCTTGAGTGAAATTTTGGAAAATTAAGGAATAAAAATATAAATAATATATAATTGTCTAAATAATTATTTTAAAAAATATTACAAATTGATAAATTCTCCGTGCGATATAGGTCTATAGGTGCAAAAAAATAATGCAATGTTATACTTAAAATATCATCATTCATTTCATTATTTGGTTAAGTAATGGTATTAATTTAAGAATCTATTTATAATCTTTACCTGTACGATGAAATTAAAATTTGATAAAGGATTGAGGTGTATGGAAGCATTGTTTTCAATTCCTGCATTGCACCCATTGTAAAAGAAACAAACGAATGCAAAACAAAACAAGCTTTACTATGAAACTGATTTTGATACCGTGCCTTCTCGAAAAAGTCTCTATTTTAGTAATACACGAAATTATTTATAGGTGTCCAAACCAAAAAAAATGAAGATCATACGGCGGAAAATTATATCACTATAAATATTTGACCGATTTTCGTTTACTAAACAACAATATAACCGATGCCCTCTCTGTATTTCAAAATATAGTTAGCCTTTACTTTAGTCAATGCAAAAAGAAAAAAAAAGAAGAGTCATCCTACGACCCTCTGCTGAAAAGGTACTGAATCGTCCCAACAGGGATAAAAAGCATATCAAAATGTAGGTTAGCTTGTTACTACATTTTGAAAAAAATGTAGTATAGGTTTTGCATTTTTTCAGTGGACCATCGAGATCCGAAAAAAACGTCGGATCGAAATGAAAGTCATATCTATCGACTCGAGAGCGAATTTAGAAAACTCCGTCTGTCGGTCTGTCTGTCGGTCTGTCGGCCTGTCTGTCTGTCACGTTCAGCCCCCCTAATCCGTATTCAGATTTCGATGAAACTTGGGTGGTTAATAGGAGGCCTTTAGAAAATCTTAACGCTGGAAGCTCGGCTCCGTTCGGAAACCGGAAGTACCCGATATAGACGTTTAAAATTTTTCGGGAAAAATTGAATAATTCGATAACGGGCAGTCGGATCGAGATATTTCAAAAAAAGATGATGCCGCTGGCAATGATCTACAGATAAGTATACCGGAGGCAATGTCGAAAAACAAATGGAAATTGATTTTTTTTGCAAAAAACTGGTTTTCTCGAAATCGGATAGGAAGCACGATAACTGTCCAGGATATCGATCGATTTCAATGAGATTTGGTGAGATCGAAGGTACACAACCACAAATGAAGCCCATTGCTGGCTGCCCGAATCCGTTGACCGCAAGTATTTTTTGTATGATTTTCCAAAGATATTGATAACTCCCGAACCGAAGGTCCGATTTTAATTTTCAAAAATGGCGATTATAGGGCTCGATTAAGTCTATTAGACGACGTTTGTGAGAAATTTCAGAAAACAAAAGAGAATACAAATCCTGGAAAAGTTAATTTTTTTGGTAGATTCTACAAATATCCAACAGTTTCCTAATAAACATCGAAAATTAAGTATTCCGTCGATCAATCACTATAATCGATATAATGGACAAAAAATCTGAAATAGAGGTTTTTCGAAAAATTAAAAATAAACGAGTTATTTACAAAAATGCATGACCACAATATAACCGATGCCCTTTCTGTATTTCAAAATGTAGTTAGCCTTTATTTTAGTCAATGCAAAAAAAAGGTACTGAATCAGCCCAACAGGGATAAAAAGCATATCAAAATGTAGTTTTTAGCTTGTTAAAAATATTTTAATAAAATTTTATAAAGTAAAATTGTTATATCATCTAACCTATATACTTAAAGTCGATTGTAACCTGATCCTGTATATTGTGGTTTAGATATCTTTAGATTTATTTATTATTTATTTATCTTCGATATCTTTAGACATTCTAAGCCTATTTGAACACAATTTTTCAACATTTTTTTTGTGTTACTACCACTGGATGTGGAAGTAATTAAGGTTTTTATTTTTCACCGGCGCATTCGCCAAATTTGGAAATATGCCGATAATGCACAAAATTGTTTCCAATTTTTTGTTCACTTTAAGGTATTTCTATCGGTACGAGAGATAGTGATACACGATGGGGGCAAGATAGCGCGTGGTGACGAAACGTGGCAACATCGTAATTTTCATCTCAGATTTTCGTACGTAAACAATGACATGAGTATGTCTATATAGCATACATTTTAAAGATTCATAAAGTTATTTGAATTAAAACAAGTAATAAAATGTCGGAACCATTGAAATACAGAAATAAATTTAGTACCAAAAACCTTAGTAACTCTTTTTTATCAGTCGACTTACTCAAAAAATATATGCAAACACTGGATATAGCACGTGATTCAAGAGAAGCTAAACAAGAAATTAAATTAAATCTTCCTATGCTCACCGAATTAAAGGAACTCTTTTCTGGTTTTATGATCGCAATAAGGTGCGTATTCATTAGAGCATTCATTCCGCATGAGCACTGAATGAGCGCAGAATGAGCAAATGAACGGACAGTGTGGACGCCGAGTTGAGCTAAAACCGAGCAGCTTGTGTCGATCCGCTGACTGTCGGTTCATCAAAGCGAGCATTATCTGAACATGTGCTCGTTCATGCTCAGTGCGGACTTGTTAATACAAAGTTCGATGTCGATCTAATATATAGAGAGTATAGAGCAACTGTTATAATAAAAATAATTAAAATTTGCTTCACTTCTGGTACAATTGTTGAAATTACTTGTTTGGACATTTTAAAAAGGTATTGCAAACTTGAATAGGAGTTCCCAGTTGCAAGAAATCTTAAAGTAGCCGCTAATCTCTCTTCCGGGGTAATAAATTTTCAAAAGTTAGTATCCTGCTTTTTTGTTTTTAATTATATTCAGTAAAATTGTGAAATATTCAGGTGACATCCTTGCAAAGTTTTTAAACTGATGGCTCTGCGGTTCGAGAGTTAATTTTTGTAATATTTGATTTTTTCGTCGTCTGTATATCGTTTTTTGCCACCAACGCTTTCGCTTTTTCTTCTTTATCGATAAATATATCATGAGAAAACTAGCACTTGCTATTATAATACTTGTATATACATTTATGTAGTTCAGTGTTCGTTTCATGGATCAACTGGATCAGTGCTCATGCGGCTCATCTCGCAAAACCGAACGAGCTCGGTCCGAGTACTACCTGAGCAAATTCGATGCTCATTCAGTGCTCATGCTGAACGAATTCTCTAATGAATACGCACCTCTAGCTGCAAACACTGTTAGTTACGCTGTCCTGAAACATTTGTTCCTGGACGAAGGGAAAGATGCAATCGTAGCTTTCTTAACAGAAAAAGTTGACAGTAAATCTCGATTAACAAACAAAAAAGAGATACTAGTGAAACTATGTACTCATTTTGAGACGTTAGGAAATAAAATATGACATTTGAAATAATTAAAAGGCTCCGCGCATCAACCGTGCCAAGCGAAAAGCGATCTTATACTTCACATTTGGTTTGTTTTTTAATTAGTTTCAAGGAAACCAAATCGAATGGGTGCAAGTGTGATATATCGTTGAAATCGGAATTTTAACTTTTTTTAAATAGTTCCAATAGAAATTGTAAGTAATTATAAAATAAACAACTTGTTGTGTCAAAGAGGCACTAAACTTAATCCAATCACAACCAATACCTTTTTAGATCTTCTGGAACACTATATGCAAAGTTTCATCTAAATATGTTCAGTACACACACATCCACAGACAGATATTCTTCAAAAAAAAATTTTTTGGGTTCCTGGGACCTCAAAACGTAAAGATTTGGTGTTATCTCAATTTTCGACTTTGACATTGTATTGACATTTGTAATTTATAGCACTGTATGAGCGCTCGCTCGCTTTGAAACAATGGCTATTAACGTACATACGTTATCTAACGTGCGATGAAAAATTGCAAACGATTCTAAAGATATCGTTGTTTAGCGAAGGATAAAAATTGAACCCCTGTTCGTCTGTTTGAAGAGCGGGCGAGACTGGTTAATGCGGTGTTGCCAGTTTTCATATATGCGTGAAATTTCCATCGTTTTCAGACATTGTATCCATAGACTTATTGTATCACGAATTACTTAAAAACCAAACACAAGAAGTTTCTCAAACTGAGGGTACATTTTTGCAACAACCATTAAAACTCACAGTCAAAAATTTAAAAGAATCTGACGTTTGAGATATAAATTATGGCGATAAATTCACGGAAAATTACCCTTCCCTATCGTTTCCTTGCTAATAACGTGAATTTTGATGTATCATAACTGGAAAAGTAGACACAAGATCATTCTCAAAATTTGCCAGTGGTTTCACCAAACCATTATCTACATCCTGCCGAAATTTGAAAACAATCTGACGTTAACGACTTTCTCGGTAGAAATACCTTAACTAGACGTGACTTGATGAAATTACATTGAAACTGCAGGCGAGCCATATCCTATAATTTGGAAAACATTTCGGGAAAATTGCCTTGTGTCATCTCATAGTCCATCATGCGATAACAGAAATATACTTCACTCCATTTTTTAATGATAATAATAATAAAATGTCTTTATTTAAAGAAAAATTGCACTTTACATACAATTAATACATTTAAACAGGCAAAGTTTAGCAGATAGCTACAGTTAAAAATTAATAACTTAAAAATTAAAACTATAGAATTATATCAAGTAAGTCAGACTTATGCGAAATACAAAAGTAGTGAAATAGAATATATTTAGATACCCTCAGGGAAAAATAAAACTAGTACATAATATAGTATATCAGAAAGTAATATATTAACGATCCATTAAAGATACTATAGTTGAAGAGCATAATGCGCATTTACCTACTCCGTGGGATTTTTTGTGAAGGGAAGGTGCGACTATGTGGAATCTCTTTATTATATGCTAGATAATGGTGTAGTACAGGGTGTTTACCTTAGAATTGCGCTGTTTGGCTTTTATGGCGTTATACGTCCAGGATGGCCGCCGTGCGAGACATTTATTCTTTACATCATGAATAACTCCTTTCAGAGTGCTCATACGCAAAATCTGCATATAACATTTCCTGTTCTACATGAGCCAAAGAACAAATTTAGTTCTTATAAATTTTTTCGTATCTTTTACCAATTAAGAATTATGATTCATTATACATGTCACTATCGGTTTAAAACATAATTTAGCCATGGGTTATTTATTAAAGGAAGGAAAATAATGATTCTTCTGCAATTTACTCACAAAAACTTTAATAATAACTAGTATTAATACATACAATTTGTAGTAGGACGTAGGACGTAGTAGTATTGACAGAAAACAATATTTAATAATACTATATGAATCTTCATGCCTTCTATGCTCATCACAGTTGTCACACATATCTTCGTCTCCTCCACACACACATAGTTCTGTGCACTTCAGATCGTGGGAAAGACATTTACATGGTAGAGCACATTTTCTCTTAACACAAGGGCTAGTCAGCACGGCACCATTCTATGGTTTGATAACGAGCTCTATCAACATATGGTATCAGTGATGCTCTTGTTGGTGGCAAGTTTTCTCCTTGAGTTTCTTTCTTTGTGAATATCCACCACCTCAGTTCTCCAATGTCTGATATATTTGTGCCAGGAACATATGAACTTTTCTATTAATAGTCTATCTGTATCAAGAAAATTTTCCAAGCTTCCAAGTTTGCTTACAGCTTCGAGAATGTCATCATCTGCTTTACTGAAGACTTTCCAAAAGGAGGTTTTCGCTTTCTTTGCCAAAGTCCCTGTGGTATCACTTCCGGATAATGCATGCACACCTAATAATGCTGAAGTTTTCTTTGAGCCCAGGGAATCGGTTACTTTGCTGAGATTGTTCATTTTTTGATTTTGGCCAACTCCAGTTACAAACATAGTGTTCAGTGGAAGGAACTTATACCACCATAAAGTAAGTATGAAGACATTTGTATCAGGTGAGTAAATATGAAGTTGTGTAGCACCACGACGACAAGCGAACATGGAATGCAAAATTATTTTTGTATCTGCCTCCTCATGATTGCTTTTCATTTCATCTGTTTCAATCCCCATTGAACACTTTGCCGTTTCCCTCCAAGATACAAATAAACACTTGTTTCTTCCAGTTGCATATTGAATTGCTTTCTCGGAAAAGTCAGCTGTTAACTCATCTTTAGTCTTGACATGAGATAACAATGCATAGAAGATTTTAGTGAATTTTCTCTGTATGTGTCGAAGATTAAGTGGGTTTCATCATAAGGTGATAGTGTATGTATGTCTCTTGCATCTCCAGGATCTGTGCAGTCACTCAAGCGCACTTTCAATATTTCACTATTAGAGCGTTGGACAGCTAACTTAAGACGCTCGCCACTTTGGTCTGTTGCTATGAAATACAGTCTCTCTTTGCTTTTCTCTCCTTCGTCACAAAAAAAAAACAGTTTTTTTATATGCGGGTGTTTTAGACCGTAATGTGTATGTTGCCTTGTCACTGCTGGTACTCGCTTATAAATCATCCGTAGACTCATAACGCTATCCTTTTTCGAAAAGATTTTTGCTTCTATCCATGTTTGTCGTATGAGTCAGTTTTTTTGTAACATTCTTTATGCCATTTTGCATTGGAGTCTTGAAGCTGTTGTACATTTAAATTCCCGATTTGACTACTAATATGCATATACTCTGGATCCAACCATTCTTCTCTTTGTTTCAAACACTGTAGAAGTTTTTCAACCTTCAATGGATTAACAAGAGGTAATTTACTTTTTCCTTGACACAAAATACACAGTTTATAATCTGTTGAAAGTCGGATAGGCTAGGCAATAAATGTATACTAATCAATTTGTGTTAAGAGGTAAAACTGGCGTGTAACTCTTAAATGGCAAAAGATATGAAAAAATAGATAAGAACTAAATTTGTTCTTTGGCTCATGTAGAACAAAAAATGTTTTATTCAGATTTTGCGTATGAGCACTCTGGAAGGAGTTATTCTTGACGTAAAGAATAAATGTTTCGAATGGCGGCCATCTTGGATGTATAACGCCATAGAAACAGAGTAATTCTAAGGTAAACACCCGGTACTACACCATTATCTAGCATATAATGAAGAGATTCCATATAGTCGCATCTTCCCTTCACAAAAAATCCCACGGAATACATTATGCCCCAAGACTACTAGTTGTAATGACAAAAAGTAAGTTTTAGTTTCTTTACGAAAGCTATTTATCGGAAGAGACTTGAATTCCGCACTTAAATTATTGCATATATTGGTTGCATTATAAGTAAATAACCTTGTAGTGTGAAATTTTGGCAAAGATAGTAAATCCACATATCTTAGGTTAACGTCATGTATTTTATAACGAAGTTTTAATTTATCACGTAGGTAAGGGGATGTAGAGGTAAGAAGTAGATGTGGACAAAGACGGATAAGTGATAATTATATAAATTATTATCTATATATAACCAACCAAGTTCGTTTAACTTGTGGGAAATATGATCAAACTTTTTTAATCTAAAAACAAATCGACGACAACTGTTTATTATTTTTGTAATCGATGATTAGTAACTTTATTCAGACAAGAGAAGTAGACTATATTGCAGTAGTTTATTTTTGGTATGACAAGAGACTCACAAAGTTTTTTACGCAATTTAAAATTAATTATATTTATGTTGCGATAAAGAAATTTTAATACAACATAACATTTTTTTTATTAGAAACACATGATCGTAGAACCTTAAATTAATATCAAACAAAAGACCTAAATTTTTTGCTTTTTCTACAACATTTAGGCGCTGACCATTAGTTTTTAGATTGAAATTCTTTGATATAGATTGCCACTTACTTTTAGAACAAAAAATAATTACAGCACATTTATTAGGATTAAGTTTCAAATTGTTGTTTGATGTATATTTAGATATAGAGCTTAGGTCACTATTTATATTTATTGAAGCGTTTTTTACATTGTTTAGATTAAAAGAGTAGAATAACTGAGTATCGTCTGCGCAAGCCAAAGTTTGTAAATTTTGTGATCCCAAAATTATCATATGTGTAAATTAAAAAAAGAAGTGACCCGAGAACTGGCCCCTGAGGGACTTCCGATGTAGTTATTCCTAAACTTGAGGACTGGCCATCAATAATCACAGCGTTCGCATAAATATGAGGTGAAAAATTGTACTGAAATATCATCAAACCCATAAAATTTTAATTTGGCACACAATAAGGATCAATGGTATCAAATGCTTTAGAGAAACCTGATAAGACTGAAGTACTCGCATCCCCATCGTCTAAAGATTTTAGAATACTGTCGGAAGTATTTAATAATAATAATAATAATAATAATAATAATAATAATAATAATAATAATAATAATAATAATAATAATAATAATACCTTACGCTCCGGGGGATATTGAGTCCGTTGTGGGAAATGAGAAGTGTCTAATTTATTGGAACTACTCGTTTCCCACCGTCAGGCAAATACAAGCTAATAAGCCTGACATGGTACTCCTCGACCACCAACTCAAGACAATGTTTGTCGTGGAGTTCTCGGCTCCCGTGGAGAATAACATTGTCTTGAAGGAGGAGGAAAAACGGACGAAATATCGAGATTTGCTCTTCGAGCTCCGCAGGCTTTACCCAGGCCATACTGTTAAGCTAGTGGTCCTGATCATAGGAGCCCTCGGTGAAACGAGACACACACTGCTTTCAGAACTAAAGATCATACCGGCATGCCGAAATTCGGCGGAGATCTTAGCCGGCAGGATGCAGAAGGCCATTATCCTCGGCTCATTACGTCTACTCAGGGCACACGATTCTCGGACCCAGTAGTCACTCACCCCACGGACGTGGGGAGTGGCTGCCGGTACTACCAGCTCCCCTCTGTGAGTGTCGGAGCCACAGAGTATAAAGGGTGACTGGCTTTTATAAACTAAAAAAAAAAAAAAAATAATAATAATAATAATAATAATAATAATAATAATAATAATAATAATAATAATAATAATAATAATAATAATAATAATAATAATAATAATAATAAGCAGGAGGGGCTGACTTTCATCTATCAAGCCTTTGGTGAGTAGCGCCACCACTTACTCCAGCTGGGGGTGCAAAATCGAACCGGCAGCCCTAGTGCACCCGGGAGGGGAAAGCTCATTCCCCTCTGGTGTCGGTCGTGGGCTTGCTGGGCTAACCACCCACAAGCCCAAATCTCTGGTTCCAGTTGACCAAAGGCAGGGCCCCCACGATCGACCCCGAGCGGATAGGGGTCATGGGCAAGGTGGTGGGGCCCAACAGGACGGACTGCCCGATGACGACAACCGCGACGCATATGGACGCTTTGAGTGGACGGACGAGCTGAGGGACGACCTTCTGCAGTGCTATGAAAGCAGTGAGCCTGCACGGAGGGGATACATGGCGCGGATGCATGCTCTGTGGTGTGATATACACCCAGAGCATCGCGCTTTCACGAAACAAAATCTTCGTGACTATGTATCTCACCTCCGAAGCAGAGGCTACATCAGAACCGCTCTGAGACCTGTTGAAGAGGTAGTCGACAGACCGCCCGATCAACCGGTCGAGGAGGTGGTTTTAGATGTTCCACCCATACCAGAGGGCATCAGAACCAGAAGGGGGCTGCACCATCAAAAGCCCCCTCGGCCACAAGATCTGGTCAGAGTGGACGCAGAACTCAGTGAAGCTATTCCGGAAGAGGCTGATATCTGGCACATTAATTGTGCCGTCTACGACGCCGCGACGCGGCTCTCTCCGGTGGTGAGGCGGGATAATACTACTTCCCCTCAGGAGAGAGCTGACCGGCGTATAAGAAAGATGGAAGCCAAGATCCGGTCGGCGAGACAATATGCCTCCCGTATTCAGTGTGTGATGGATTACATGGCGGAGAACAGGCCTTTCACGTCAAAAGTGCGGCGAATCGCCGCCAACTTAAGGCGAGTCCATCACACGCTTAACGTGGCAGTGCTGCTTACCACCAAGCAACATTGTCTCGATAGAATACGGATGCTAGTGGCTTGCAAAAAGTCGCTAGCAAGGCGGGCGAGGGCAGTAGCGGAAAATAACCTTTTCCGCAAGAAGCCATCTCGCCTGTTCCAACCGCCTGAGCGTATTGTTGAGAATCCGCCGACTGTAGATCAGGTGGAAGACTTCTGGAAGACGCTTTACGAACAAAAGCGTCCACTAAACCGAGATACTCCAGCCCTGGCACACTTTGAAGCTTTTTGCCAAGGGCTCCAGCAGCCTCAAGCAGTGTGCCAACCGATAACGACGGAAGAGGTTCGAAGAGCCCTAGAAGGCTCCAAGAACTTTGCTGCTCCTGGACCCGATGGGATTAACACCTTTTGGTGGAAAAAACTTCCGAGCACCCACCGCCATTTAGCCAGAATCTTCACCTCGTGGCTAAATGGAGAGCAGCAAATCCCTTCCTGGATTATCGAGGGGCGAACCGTGCTACTCCCTAAGAACGGAGATCTGGCAGATCCAGCGAACTACAGACCGATAACCTGTTTAAACGCATGTTACAAGATATTCACACGTATCTTGTACATGCGGGTACTTCAAGCAAGCGGCCCGGTTTACGAACGGATATACGAGCAACGTGGGTCTAAGAAGGGTGTCGCTGGCTGCAAGGAGAACCTGCTTATTGACAGATGTGTCACGCAGGACTCCGTGCAGTATAAGCGGAACCTTTCTATGGCCTGGATCGATTACCGCAAGGCATTTGATATGACATCTCATGAGCTAATTGTTCACTTGCTCCAATGTCTTGCGGTGCCCGGTCCCGTAGTGAGATGCATAGAACAACTCATGCCGCTCTGGAGGACTCGCTTTACTATAACATCTGGTAATGTCAGAGTCCAAACAGAGCCGGTTATGTTTAAGAGGGGTGTGTTTCAGGGAGACTCTCTCAGCCCCCTTCTATTTTGCATCTCGCTACTGCCGTTATCCGTTGAACTTCGCAGAACCCGTGGTTACAATTGCGGTACCCCCGGAGATAGGAGGCATAAGGTCACCCATCTGTTTTACATGGATGACCTTAAACTTTATGCCTCCAGCGAGAGAGATTTACGCCAATCTCTCAGGGTGGTACATGAGTACACTCAGGCTGTCGGTATGGAGTTCGGCTTGGACAAATGTGCACTGGTTCACCTCAAGAGAGGACGATGCGGTGACTACGGAGAGGACGCGCAGCTTGTGGATGGAAGCATCTTGCACCACCTAGATGCCGGAGAGACGTATAAATACTTGGGTGTTGAGCAACGCTCCACTCAAGAAGTGTCAACAGTTAAAAACGCTCTCCGCGGCAAGTACCAGCACTTCCTCCGGCAGATTTGGTCTTCTGAACTGTCGGGGAAGAATAAGGTGTCTGCAACTAACATGCTTGCCGTTCCGATCCTTCTACACTCCTTTGGGGTAGTGAAGTGGACACAAGGCGAGTTGCGCCAACTCGATGTAGGAACCCGAAAGATGATGCATCTCAACAGAAGTTTGCATCCAAAATCGTCCGTTCCGCGGTTATATCTCTCACGACAGCAGGGAGGCCGTGGACTCTTGAGTTTGGAGTATCTACATAGCAGGTCGGCTCTGGATGGAGCTTGCAAGATCATCAAGAGTTCGGATCCCCTTCTCTGCATGGTTCGCGACCATGAAAACGCAGGGACGGGAGCGTTCTTATTCAAGGCAGCACAACGAGCAGCCGATGAACTTGGTCTCGACTTCGACACTGGGCGGGTAAACCCGAGTTCCGTCACCGAGCTGGAACCCGCTCAGCTAAAAGCCCATACAAAAGCAGCAGAGCAACGTAAATTTCTGTAGCTGCATAAAGATAAGCCCTTGCATGGAGTCTTCTACAAGAACATCGAAGACAGGGGCTTATCTGAGAAGCTGACCTTTGCTTTCCTAAGGTCAGCTGGGCTGAAGTCTGAGACCGAAGGGTTCATTATGGCTTGCCAGGATGGTGTCTTTAACACACTCGTCTATCGAAGTCATGTCCTGGGTATAGAGGTCCTTGATGAAAACTGTAGGGCCTGCCGAAGGGCGCCGGAGACACTTATGCACCTGTTGTCGGCTTGTCCGACATACGCTGTCTCGGCCTATATCCACAGACATGATGGAGCATTACGTGTGCTGTACTATCATCTGCGGCATACGTATGGGATAGACGAGACACCAGTGCTGCCTTACGCTCCGGGGGATATTGAGTCCGTAGTGGGGAATGAGCGGTGCCTAATTTATTGGAACTACTCGTTTCCCACCCTCAGGCAAATACAGGCCAATAAACCTGATTTAGTCCTCCTCGACCACCAACTTAGGACAATGTTTGTCATTGAATTCTCCGCCCCAGGGGAAACAAACATTGTTCTGAAAGAGGAGGAAAAACGGACTAAATATCGAGATCTTCTCTTCGAACTCCGTAGACTCTATCCGGACCACACTGTTAAACTAGTGGTTCTTATCATAGGATGCCTAGGTGGGGTGAGGCGCACACTGCTTTCGGAATTGAAGACGATACCGGCATGCCGAAACTCGACAGAAATCTTAGCCGGAAGAATGCAGAAGGCCGTTATCCTTGGCTCGTTACGCCTGCTCAGAGCACACGATTCGCGGACCCAGTGACCACTGACCCTACGGCGTAGGGAGTGATCTCTGGTATTACCAGCGTACCCTCTCTGGCATCGGAGACAGAGAGAAGGGCGACTGGCTTCACAAAAAAAAAAAAAAAAAATAATAATAATAATAATAATAATAATAATAATAATAATAATAATAATAATAATAATAATAATAATAATAATAATAATAATAATAATAATAATAATAATAATTATAATAATAATAATAATAATAATAATAATAAACCATGAAAATGCAGGGATAGGAGCGTTCTTATTTAAGGCAGCACAAAGAGCAGCCGGTGAACTTGGTCTCGACTTCGATACTGGGCGGGTAAACCCGAGCTCTGTCACCGAGCTGGAACCCGCCCAGCTGAAAGCCCATACAAAAGCAGCAGAGCAAAGGAAATTTCTGCAACTGCATAAAGATAAGCCCTTGCATGGAGTCTTCTACAAGAACATTGAAGAGAGGGGCTTATCTGAGAAGCTGACCTTTGCTTTCCTAAGGTCAGCTGGGCTGAAGTCTGAGACCGAAGGGTTCATTATGGCTTGCCAGGATGGTGTCTTTAACACACTCGTCTATCGAAGTCATGTCTTGGGTATAGAGGTCCCTGACGTAAACTGCAGGGCCTGCCGAAGAGCGCCGGAGACACTTATGCACCTGTTGTCGGCATGTCCGACATACGCTGTCTCGGCCTATATTCACAGACATGATGGAGCATTACGTGTGCTGTACTATCATCTGCGGCACACATATGGGATAGACGAGACACCAGTGCTGCCTTACGCTCCGGGAGATATTGAGTCCGTAGTGGGGAATGAGCGGTGTCTAATTTATTGGAACTACTCGTTTCCCACCCTTAGGCAAATACAGGCCAATAAACCTGATGTAGTCCTCCTCGACCACCAACTCAGGACAATGTTTGTCATTGAATTCTCCGCCCCAGGGGAAACAAACATTGTTCTGAAAGAGGAGGAAAAACGGACTAAATATCGAGATCTTCTCTTCGAACTCCGTAGACTCTATCCGGACCACACTGTTAAACTAGTGGTTCTTATCATAGGATGCCTAGGTGGGGTGAGGCGCACACTGCTTTCGGAATTGAAGACGATACCGGCATGCCGAAACTCGACAGAAATCTTAGCCGGAAGAATGCAGAAGGCCGTTATCCTTGGCTCGTTACGCCTGCTCAGAGCACACGATTCGCGAACCCAGTGACCACTGACCCTACGGCGTAGGGAGTGATCTCTGGTATTACCAGCGTACCCTCTCTGGCATCGGAGACAGAGAGAAGGGCGACTGGCTTCACAAAAAAAAAAAAAAAATAATAATAATAATAATAATAATAATAATAATAATAATAATAATAATAATAATAATAATAATAATAATAATAATAATAATAATAATAATAATAATAATAATAATAATAATAATAATAATAATAATAATAATAATAATAATAATACTAATAAAGGGTACGGAAAACGGACCGGCAGCCTCCACGCGGTGTACCTGGACAGGCAGAGGCAACTCTGCCTGACAGATGTCGGACGTGGATCTCAGGGCTAACCACTCTGAGATCCACTTCTCTGGTTCTACCACACAGAGGAAGGGCCCCTCACAATCGACCCCAACCGGATGGGGGTCAGAGACAAGTTGGAGGGGCCATACCGGACGGTCTCAATGATGACAACACACGCTATGACCATGGACGCTTTAAGTGGACGAGGGAACTTCGAGATGACTTGCTGACCTGCTATGAGAGCAGCGAACCTGCGCGCAGGGGGTACATGGCGCGATTGCACGAAATCTGGTGCGACACGCATCCAGAGCATCGCGCCTTCTCTGAGCAACAGCTCAGAGATCAAGTATCCTACCTGCGCAGGACAGGTTACGTAAGGGCACCCCGCCAGCAGGAAGAAGCGCCAGCCGCACCGCCACCGCGGCAAAGAGCTGACGGGGAACATCCTAGAAGGTACGCCGAAGTCAACTTAAGGACGAGGGTTAGCCTTAACAGCAGGGCTAACCTAAAGCCACAAGACCTGGCTCGGATGGACGCTGTTATCGATGAGGAATTACCAGAAGACGCCGACATTTGGCAGATCAACTGTGCCGTGTACAACGCTGCTAGCCAACTCGTGCCCCGCGAGAGGAATACCAACCCCTCGAGCGGTATCGAAAAGGCTAAGCGGCGTGTACAAAAGATCGAAGGCAAAATACAGTTGGCCAGACAACACGCTTCTCGAATCCAGAGTGTGGTGGAATACGTAACCACTGGCAAGGCATTTACGCCTAAAGTCCGGCGAACAGCAGCCGGACTCAGACGCCAACACCACACTCTAAATCTGACAGTGATGCTCACTATTAAGCAGCACTGTTTAGATAGGATTCGAGCGCTTATGGCTATCAAGAAGAAGCTAAATAGGCGGGTACGAAGTATGGAGCAAAATACGTTGTTCCGTACGAATCCCTCCCGCCTATTTCAAGAGCCACAGCGTGTTGTCGATAATCCACCAACTGTAGCCGATGTCGAAAGCTTCTGGAAAGGAATCTACGAAACGACACGTCCGTTCGATAGCAACACTCCAGCAATAGCACACTTCGAGGCTCTGTGCCACAGAACCTTTGAAGAGCCGGAAGAAGTGTGCCCGGCAATCAGTCCGGAGGAAGTCCAACAAGCTCTTGTTGGCACCAAGAACTTCGCTGCTCCGGGGCCAGACGGCATAAATAACTGGTGGTGGAAAAAATTTCCTTCCACCCACCGTCGTCTGGCCCGAGTTTTCAACAAGTGGTTGAACGAGGGGCAGCAGATTCCGGAATGGTTTGTCGAGGGACGTACTGTGCTCATCCCTAAAAAGGGTAATCTGTCTGACCCAAGGAATTATAGACCAATCACCTGTCTGAACTCCTGCTACAAGCTATTTACTCGTATCTTGTATGCTCGGACCCTACGGCAGGTTGATCCGGTCTTCCAGCAGATATACGAGCAGCGTGGCGCCAAGAAGGGCATGGCAGGTTGCAAGGACAGCCTGCTGGTAGACCGCTGTATTACGCAGGACTCTGTGCAGTACAAGCGGAATCTATCGATGGCCTGGATTGACTATCGTAAGGCATTTGACACAACATCACATGAACTTTTGTTACATTTGCTCAAATGTCTTGCGGTAGCAGAGCCACTAGTGAGATGCATAGAACAACTGCTGCCACTCTGGAGGACCCGCTTCACCATAACATCAGGTGCACAGCGGGTTACAACAGAGCAGGTGGCATTCAGAAGAGGAGTATTCCAGGGAGATTCTCTGAGTCCCCTCCTCTTTTGCATCTCACTGCTGCCGTTATCTGTTGAACTCCGCCAAACTCGCGGGTACCACTGTGGACCACCCAGCAATCGGAGGCATAAGGTCACCCATTTATTCTATATGGATGACCTGAAACTGTATGCCTCCGGAGAGCGTGAACTTCAAAATGCTCTAAGGGTGGTCGAGGAGTACACGCGGGCCATTGGTATGGAGTTCGGGTCGGACAAGTGCGCGGTCGTCCACCTCAAGAGAGGGCGATGCGGGGAATTTTCTGAGGACGCGCAGCTCGCAGACGGAAGCATCCTAAGACATCTGGATGCCGGAGAGACCTACACATACCTGGGTGTGCAACAACATCACATCCAGGATGTGCAACAAATCAAGGAATCTCTCCGCGGCAAGTACAGACGCCTACTCCGAAAGATTTGGTCGTCCGAACTTTCGGGGAAGAATAAGGCGTCTGCTACTAACATGCTTGCCGTTCCTGTTCTGCTCTACTCCTTTGGAGTAGTAAAATGGACGGTAGATGAGCTGCGCCAACTAGACAGAGACACCCGCAAGATGATGAACATCCATAGGAGTATTCATCCTAGATCGTCCGTTCCTCGTGTTTACCTCCCACGTCATCGGGGGGGCCGAGGACTCTTGGGTCTGGAGTGTATGCATGGCAGAGTAGTACTGAGTATGGCATGTAACATCCTCAGGAGCTCGGATCCGCTCCTGCTATTAGTGAGAGATCACGAAATCGCAGGGGTGGGCGCAGGATTGTTTAAGGCAGCAAAAAGAGCCGCAGATGAACTCGGTCTCGTATTCGACGCCAGACGAGGCGGCCGGCGCGGTGCTGACCCAGAGTCAGTCACTGAGCTTCAGCCGACTCGTCTGAAAGCCCAAATAAAAGCTGCCGAACAGGAGAGCCTGTTTAGGCAGCATGTCGATAAACCCATGCACGGTGTATACTACAAAAACATGGAAACACTGGGTTTATCGACTAGGCTGACATTCGCCTTTTTAAGGTCAGCTGGGCTTAAGTCGGAGACCGAGGGATTCATTGTGGCCTGTCAGGATGGTGTAATAAACACCTTGGTCTACCGGAGCCGCGTAATGGGTGTAGAGGTCCCTGATACCAACTGCAGGACCTGCCGTCAGGCGCCGGAATCGCTGATGCATTTACTTTCAGCATGCCCGGTATACGCGATTTCGGCCTACATCCACCGCCATAACGCGGCTTTACGAGTGCTATACTACCACCTACGGCACTCGTATGGGGTAGACCAAACACCAGTGCTGCCTTACATCCCCGGAGATATTGAGTCCGTTGTCGAGAACGAGAGGTGCCGAATTTATTGGAACTACTCGTTCCCGACCGTCAGGCTAATTCAAGCCAACAAGCCTGACATAGTCCTCCTCGACCATCAGAACAAAGTGATGTTTGTAATTGAATTCTCAGCACCTGCTGAGACAAACATCGCTTTGAAGGAGGGGGAAAAAACGGACCAAATATCGTGATCTCCGGTATGAGCTCCAAGTGCTGTACCCAGACTACTCGGTCAAGATGGTCGTCCTAATAATCGGCGTACTCGGAGGGATGAAGCCTTCGCTGCTCTCAGAATTGAAGATCATACCGGCCTGTCAGAATTCAGCAGAATGGTTGGCAGGCCAGATGCAGAAGGCGGTTATCTTGGGGTCCCTTCGTCTACTTAGGGCACACGATTTAGGTATTTGCAGTCACTAACTCCGCAGGTTGTGGAGAGTGGCTGTAAGGAATTTGCCGGCGCGGCTACCGTGAGGTGTCGGAGGCCACGGAAGTCCTGTCCGGCAGCGGGCTACCCGAAAAAAAAAAAAAAAAAAAAAAAAAAAAAAAAAAAAAAAAATAATAATAATAATAATAATAATAATAAACCATGAAAATGCAGGGATAGGAGCGTTCTTATTTAAGGCAGCACAAAGAGCAGCCGGTGAACTTGGTCTCGACTTCGATACTGGGCGGGTAAACCCGAGCTCTGTCACCGAGCTGGAACCCGCCCAGCTGAAAGCCCATACAAAAGCAGCAGAGCAAAGGAAATTTCTGCAACTGCATAAAGATAAGCCCTTGCATGGAGTCTTCTACAAGAACATTGAAGAGAGGGGCTTATCTGAGAAGCTGACCTTTGCTTTCCTAAGGTCAGCTGGGCTGAAGTCTGAGACCGAAGGGTTCATTATGGCTTGCCAGGATGGTGTCTTTAACACACTCGTCTATCGAAGTCATGTCTTGGGTATAGAGGTCCCTGACGTAAACTGCAGGGCCTGCCGAAGAGCGCCGGAGACACTTATGCACCTGTTGTCGGCATGTCCGACATACGCTGTCTCGGCCTATATTCACAGACATGATGGAGCATTACGTGTGCTGTACTATCATCTGCGGCACACATATGGGATAGACGAGACACCAGTGCTGCCTTACGCTCCGGGAGATATTGAGTCCGTAGTGGGGAATGAGCGGTGTCTAATTTATTGGAACTACTCGTTTCCCACCCTTAGGCAAATACAGGCCAATAAACCTGATGTAGTCCTCCTCGACCACCAACTCAGGACAATGTTTGTTATTGAATTCTCCGCCCCAGGGGAAACAAACATTGTTCTAAAAGAGGAGGAAAAACGGACTAAATATCGAGATCTTCTCTTCGAACTCCGTAGGCTCTATCCGGACCACACTGTTAAACTAGTGGTTCTTATCATAGGATGCCTAGGTGGGGTGAGGCGTACACTGCTTTCGGAATTGAAGACGATACCGGCATGCCAAGAGTCGGCAGAAATCTTAGCCGGAAGAATGCAGAAGGCCGTTATCCTTAGTTCGTTACGCCTGCTCAGAGCACACGATTCGCGGACCCAGTGATCACTAACTCTACGGCGTAGGGAGTGGTCTCTGGTATTACCAGCGTACCCTCTCTGGTATCGGAGGCAGAGAGAAGGGCGACTGGATTGAGGGAAAAAAAAAAAAATAATAATAATAATAATAATAATAATAATAATAATAATAATAATAATAATAATAATAATAATAATAATAATAATAATAATAATAATAATAATAATAATAATAAGGTGGCTGTAAGGAATTTGCCGGCGCGGCTACCGTGAGGTGTCGGAGGCCACGGAAGTCCTGTCCGGCAGCGGGCTACCCGAAAAAAAAAAAAAAAAATAATAATAATAATAATAATAATAATAATAATAATAATAATAATAATAATAATAATAATAATAATAATAATAATAATCCGTGTGGAGTTTGTGCCTGTCTCCCATCGGACGCGCCCCCAGGTGGCGGATAGGGGGAAGCCCTAACCGGCTATAAGCCGGCGGGCAGGTGGGAAATAAAATACCACCCGCGGACCAAAACAGGCACACACCCATGAAAATGGAGACAAGGGGAAGAAAACGCCTCGGAGAAGAGCCGCTGCCTGGGGAACGCCAGGGCACGTCCGGTGCCGGCGCTGGACGTGACAGCCGACGAACCGCCGGTGGTAGAGTGCTGAACAGGCGGGCACCTACCGGGTTACCCGAAGCCGATACAGCCGAGACAGATACTGAAGGCCATAATCAACAACTGACAGAGGCCAATGCAGGTGAAGATGCTACTGAGATTCCTCTATCTCAGCCCATCCCGCCAGCCCATAGAACTAACCAAAGAACCACCTGGACAACGGAGATGAATGAATTTGTGGTTCGATGCTACTATAGATTAACACAAGTAGAGACGTCGAGAGAACCCTACAGTGTAGAATTACACAGGAATGTACTGCAAGAATACCCAACATTAAATAGAAAATCCATACAAAATATTCTGGACCAAAGAAGATCAATATTTATAAACAACAGACTATCTGCAGATAGAATAGAAGCCATCAAAAGAGAGGTATCCATAGAACTAGGCATGCAGACAGCAGAACAAGAAGGAGAAGAACAGGAAGAGACAGAACCGACACAAACAGTAAGAGCAACAGAACCAACCTTGGTAGAGAATGAACTAGAACGGAACCTAGTAAAGTTCAGTGGGATGGACCCAACCACTAAGCCCCGACTACCCAAGCTGAAACATAAACGCTGCACACATAGCCTAATAACAGAGCTGAACAACTTAATAGCAGAAAAGATAACAGAAGACAGCTGTATAGAAGACCTCCATGAGCTAATCTACGCAGGTGCTATTACAGCATTGCATATGCACAAACAAAAAGTGGTGGAGACAGCAAGTGCAAGAAGAGAGAAGCAAGAGCCCCCATGGGAAAGAAGAATACGTACCAAAATAGATAAGCTCAGAAAAGAAATCGGTATCATCACCGAATACAAGAAAAATAACCCTAGTGCCAAGGTCAAGAGACTGGCGGCCAAGATAATAAACGAGCATAGATCAGTAGATAACCCTTCAGTAGTAGAAATACTAGACTACTTGAAACAGAAACTAGCAGCAGTCGCAAAAAAACTAAAACGTTTTAAGAAAAGCCAAGCACGACGAGAAGACAACTTACAGTTTAATACAAGCCAAAGGAAGTTCTATAAAAAGCTGGTCACAACAAATGTCAAAACAGCAGTACCGACTGAAGATAAACCACCAAGCACAGAGTCAATAAGAGATTTCTGGGCAGGCCTTTGGAGCGAACCAGTACGGCATAAAAAATCCAAATGGCTATCAGCAGAGAAGACAAATAGGACCAACCTTAGGACCATGTTGGAATGGAAAGTGACCACGGCAGACGTCACGGAAGCCCTTGCTAAAGCTCCCAATTGGAAAGCACCGGGGCCAGACATGATCCACAATTTCTGGCTAAAGCGATTCACAGCCACACATGAACAACTAGCTAAATGCTATAGCAAAATAATAGAACAACCTGACACTTTACCACCCTTCATGACGAAAGGCATCACGTACTTGCTCCCAAAGACCCCCAGCTGTGTACCAGATCCGACTCGTTATAGACCAATTACGTGCCTACCGACCATCTATAAAACCCTAACATCCATTATCGCCAAGAAAATGTACGAACACCTAGAGACGAATAACTTATTAGATGAAGAACAAAAGGGAAGTAGAAAAGGGTCAAGAGGATGTAAGGAACAGCTGATAATTGACTCGATAGTTACAAACACCGTGAAAAAGAAGAAAGGTGCACTCTACACCGCTTATATTGATTATCAAAAGGCCTATGATAGTATACCGCATTCATGGCTTGTAGAAGTTCTACAGATATACAAAATCAATGAACATATAATACAATTTCTAACACACGCCATGAACACTTGGAATACCAATATTCAACTAAATGCAGCCGGAGAGCAAATACACGCTGGGAATATCAAAATCCAACGAGGAATCTTCCAAGGAGATGCGCTGAGCCCATTATGGTTTTGTCTGGCACTAAAACCACTCACAATTATGCTTAATCAACAAAGAAAGGGAGTCACGTTAGATAACAACGGGATGCAAATCAGTCACTTATGGTATATGGACGATCTAAAGATATTCGCTGAAAAAGAGGAGCATCTCCAGTGCCTGCTGGACCGTGTGGGAAAATTTAGTACAGACATCCAAATGAAATTTGGCCTAGACAAATGTAGAATAAACACCATGAAAAAGGGCAAGTGGGTCAAACATGAAGGATATAAAGTTAACGAATGGCAAGGAAAAATCACCGGAATGGAAGAGGAGGAAAAATATAAATATCTAGGGTATCTACAAGCACAAGGAATAGACCAGAAAGTAGCTAAGGAGGGGGCTACCAAAACGTACTTACAGCGGCTGAAGTTAATATTGAAAACCGAATTAAATGCAGGCAACACAGCTAGAGCTATAAACTCCTTCGCAACATCAGCCCTTACATATTCATTTGGTATTCTCAACTGGACTGATACAGAACTCAAAAACTTAGATATAAAAACAAGAAAGGAGTTTAGCAAATTTCGAGCCCACCACCCAAAAAGCTCTATAGAAAGATTCCACCTACCACGCAGTGCAGGAGGTAGAGGGATCCCAAACATAACCACCAGACACTACAGCCAACTCAAGAACATAAGAGAATACTTTCTAGCAAAAGCTGAAATAAGCAATCTGCACCAGGCTGTTGTCAAATTAGACAAAAAAATCACATTGTTAAATCTAGCAAGCACAACCCAGGAGTACGAGGAAAAAATACTGACTGTTCAACAGCTTAAGGACCAATGGAAAGCCAAGCCATTACATGGCAGATATCTTAACGGGATAGAAAACGATTTAATCGATACCCAAGCTTCAAATTCATGGCTGAAAAATGGTGTCCTATTTTTAGAAACTGAAGGCTTCTGTGCAGCAATTCAAGACCAAGTGATACCAACGAGATCATACAGAAAAAGAATTCTCCAGGAAGACATAAATAACATAAAATGTCGAATGTGTGATCAGAAGGAAGAGAACATAGATCACATCATCGCAGGCTGCCCCACCCTAGCTCCGAGACAATATCTGGAGAGACATAATAATGTAGCTAAAATTGTATACCAAGCTCTAGTGGAAGAATATTTACAAACAATAAAGACAGAACCATATTACACATACCAGCCACCACCTGTAAAAGAAAACGAGGAATGCAGAATATACTGGAACAGAAAAATCATTACAGATAGACCAACACCAAATAACATCCCAGACATCGTACTAACACTAAGACCGCTAAAAATAACTTATATAATAGACATAGCAGTTCCCTTGGCAAATAACATCAATAAGACCCACACAGAGAAAATAAATAAATACCTACCGTTGGCTGATGAGATAAGAGGCATGTGGAATATGGAAACTGTCACAATAGTCCCTATAGTAATAGGCGCAACAGGAGAAATACCCCGTAAACTTTTCAAGGCTCTGGAGACTTTAAAACTAGGAAGCAAACTCTACGTACCCATTCAAAAGTCGGTGATACTGGATACCTGCAATATAACACGCAGGGTTCTCGGAGACACTAACCAATCGAGAGGACAAGAACCCGAAACATCCCATCACAGAACTTAATCCTTATGGTAACAATACCTGGGATAAGTCAAGGTTACCCCTTTAACGAAAGGGAGAAGAAGTTACGGATGATGATGATGATGATGATGATGATGATGATGATGATGATGATGATGATGATGATGATGATGATGATGATGATGATGATGATGATGATGATGATGATGATGATGATGATGATGATGATGATGATGATGATGATGATGATGATGATGATGATGATGATGATGATGATGATGATGATGATGATGATGATGATGATGATGATGATGATGATGATGATGATGATGATGATGATGATGATGATGATGATGATGATGATGATGATGATGATGATGATGATGATGATGATGATGATGATGATGATGATGATGATGATGATGATGATGATGATGATGATGATGATGATGATGATGATGATGATGATGATGATGATGATGATGATGATGATGATGATGATGATGATGATGATGATGATGATGATGATGATGATGATGATGATGATGATGATGATGATGATGATGATGATGATGATGATGATGATGATGATGATGATGATGATGATGATGATGATGATGATGATGATGATGATGATGATGATGATGATGATGATGATGATGATGATGATGATGATGATGATGATGATCGAACTCCGTAGGCTCTATCCGGACCACACTGTTAAACTAGTGGTTCTTATCATAGGATGCCTAGGTGGGGTGAGGCGTACACTGCTTTCGGAATTGAAGACGATACCGGCATGCCAAGAGTCGGCAGAAATCTTAGCCGGAAGAATGCAGAAGGCCGTTATCCTTAGTTCGTTACGCCTGCTCAGAGCACACGATTCGCGGACCCAGTGATCACTAACTCTACGGCGTAGGGAGTGGTCTCTGGTATTACCAGCGTACCCTCTCTGGTATCGGAGGCAGAGAGAAGGGCGACTGGATTGAGGGAAAAAAAAAAAAATAATAATAATAATAATAATAATAATAATAATAATAATAATAATAATAATAATAATAATAATAATAATAATAATAATAATAATAATAATAATAATAATAAGGTGGCTGTAAGGAATTTGCCGGCGCGGCTACCGTGAGGTGTCGGAGGCCACGGAAGTCCTGTCCGGCAGCGGGCTACCCGAAAAAAAAAAAAAAAAATAATAATAATAATAATAATAATAATAATAATAATAATAATAATAATAATAATAATAATAATAATAATAATAATAATCCGTGTGGAGTTTGTGCCTGTCTCCCATCGGACGCGCCCCCAGGTGGCGGATAGGGGGAAGCCCTAACCGGCTATAAGCCGGCGGGCAGGTGGGAAATAAAATACCACCCGCGGACCAAAACAGGCACACACCCATGAAAATGGAGACAAGGGGAAGAAAACGCCTCGGAGAAGAGCCGCTGCCTGGGGAACGCCAGGGCACGTCCGGTGCCGGCGCTGGACGTGACAGCCGACGAACCGCCGGTGGTAGAGTGCTGAACAGGCGGGCACCTACCGGGTTACCCGAAGCCGATACAGCCGAGACAGATACTGAAGGCCATAATCAACAACTGACAGAGGCCAATGCAGGTGAAGATGCTACTGAGATTCCTCTATCTCAGCCCATCCCGCCAGCCCATAGAACTAACCAAAGAACCACCTGGACAACGGAGATGAATGAATTTGTGGTTCGATGCTACTATAGATTAACACAAGTAGAGACGTCGAGAGAACCCTACAGTGTAGAATTACACAGGAATGTACTGCAAGAATACCCAACATTAAATAGAAAATCCATACAAAATATTCTGGACCAAAGAAGATCAATATTTATAAACAACAGACTATCTGCAGATAGAATAGAAGCCATCAAAAGAGAGGTATCCATAGAACTAGGCATGCAGACAGCAGAACAAGAAGGAGAAGAACAGGAAGAGACAGAACCGACACAAACAGTAAGAGCAACAGAACCAACCTTGGTAGAGAATGAACTAGAACGGAACCTAGTAAAGTTCAGTGGGATGGACCCAACCACTAAGCCCCGACTACCCAAGCTGAAACATAAACGCTGCACACATAGCCTAATAACAGAGCTGAACAACTTAATAGCAGAAAAGATAACAGAAGACAGCTGTATAGAAGACCTCCATGAGCTAATCTACGCAGGTGCTATTACAGCATTGCATATGCACAAACAAAAAGTGGTGGAGACAGCAAGTGCAAGAAGAGAGAAGCAAGAGCCCCCATGGGAAAGAAGAATACGTACCAAAATAGATAAGCTCAGAAAAGAAATCGGTATCATCACCGAATACAAGAAAAATAACCCTAGTGCCAAGGTCAAGAGACTGGCGGCCAAGATAATAAACGAGCATAGATCAGTAGATAACCCTTCAGTAGTAGAAATACTAGACTACTTGAAACAGAAACTAGCAGCAGTCGCAAAAAAACTAAAACGTTTTAAGAAAAGCCAAGCACGACGAGAAGACAACTTACAGTTTAATACAAGCCAAAGGAAGTTCTATAAAAAGCTGGTCACAACAAATGTCAAAACAGCAGTACCGACTGAAGATAAACCACCAAGCACAGAGTCAATAAGAGATTTCTGGGCAGGCCTTTGGAGCGAACCAGTACGGCATAAAAAATCCAAATGGCTATCAGCAGAGAAGACAAATAGGACCAACCTTAGGACCATGTTGGAATGGAAAGTGACCACGGCAGACGTCACGGAAGCCCTTGCTAAAGCTCCCAATTGGAAAGCACCGGGGCCAGACATGATCCACAATTTCTGGCTAAAGCGATTCACAGCCACACATGAACAACTAGCTAAATGCTATAGCAAAATAATAGAACAACCTGACACTTTACCACCCTTCATGACGAAAGGCATCACGTACTTGCTCCCAAAGACCCCCAGCTGTGTACCAGATCCGACTCGTTATAGACCAATTACGTGCCTACCGACCATCTATAAAACCCTAACATCCATTATCGCCAAGAAAATGTACGAACACCTAGAGACGAATAACTTATTAGATGAAGAACAAAAGGGAAGTAGAAAAGGGTCAAGAGGATGTAAGGAACAGCTGATAATTGACTCGATAGTTACAAACACCGTGAAAAAGAAGAAAGGTGCACTCTACACCGCTTATATTGATTATCAAAAGGCCTATGATAGTATACCGCATTCATGGCTTGTAGAAGTTCTACAGATATACAAAATCAATGAACATATAATACAATTTCTAACACACGCCATGAACACTTGGAATACCAATATTCAACTAAATGCAGCCGGAGAGCAAATACACGCTGGGAATATCAAAATCCAACGAGGAATCTTCCAAGGAGATGCGCTGAGCCCATTATGGTTTTGTCTGGCACTAAAACCACTCACAATTATGCTTAATCAACAAAGAAAGGGAGTCACGTTAGATAACAACGGGATGCAAATCAGTCACTTATGGTATATGGACGATCTAAAGATATTCGCTGAAAAAGAGGAGCATCTCCAGTGCCTGCTGGACCGTGTGGGAAAATTTAGTACAGACATCCAAATGAAATTTGGCCTAGACAAATGTAGAATAAACACCATGAAAAAGGGCAAGTGGGTCAAACATGAAGGATATAAAGTTAACGAATGGCAAGGAAAAATCACCGGAATGGAAGAGGAGGAAAAATATAAATATCTAGGGTATCTACAAGCACAAGGAATAGACCAGAAAGTAGCTAAGGAGGGGGCTACCAAAACGTACTTACAGCGGCTGAAGTTAATATTGAAAACCGAATTAAATGCAGGCAACACAGCTAGAGCTATAAACTCCTTCGCAACATCAGCCCTTACATATTCATTTGGTATTCTCAACTGGACTGATACAGAACTCAAAAACTTAGATATAAAAACAAGAAAGGAGTTTAGCAAATTTCGAGCCCACCACCCAAAAAGCTCTATAGAAAGATTCCACCTACCACGCAGTGCAGGAGGTAGAGGGATCCCAAACATAACCACCAGACACTACAGCCAACTCAAGAACATAAGAGAATACTTTCTAGCAAAAGCTGAAATAAGCAATCTGCACCAGGCTGTTGTCAAATTAGACAAAAAAATCACATTGTTAAATCTAGCAAGCACAACCCAGGAGTACGAGGAAAAAATACTGACTGTTCAACAGCTTAAGGACCAATGGAAAGCCAAGCCATTACATGGCAGATATCTTAACGGGATAGAAAACGATTTAATCGATACCCAAGCTTCAAATTCATGGCTGAAAAATGGTGTCCTATTTTTAGAAACTGAAGGCTTCTGTGCAGCAATTCAAGACCAAGTGATACCAACGAGATCATACAGAAAAAGAATTCTCCAGGAAGACATAAATAACATAAAATGTCGAATGTGTGATCAGAAGGAAGAGAACATAGATCACATCATCGCAGGCTGCCCCACCCTAGCTCCGAGACAATATCTGGAGAGACATAATAATGTAGCTAAAATTGTATACCAAGCTCTAGTGGAAGAATATTTACAAACAATAAAGACAGAACCATATTACACATACCAGCCACCACCTGTAAAAGAAAACGAGGAATGCAGAATATACTGGAACAGAAAAATCATTACAGATAGACCAACACCAAATAACATCCCAGACATCGTACTAACACTAAGACCGCTAAAAATAACTTATATAATAGACATAGCAGTTCCCTTGGCAAATAACATCAATAAGACCCACACAGAGAAAATAAATAAATACCTACCGTTGGCTGATGAGATAAGAGGCATGTGGAATATGGAAACTGTCACAATAGTCCCTATAGTAATAGGCGCAACAGGAGAAATACCCCGTAAACTTTTCAAGGCTCTGGAGACTTTAAAACTAGGAAGCAAACTCTACGTACCCATTCAAAAGTCGGTGATACTGGATACCTGCAATATAACACGCAGGGTTCTCGGAGACACTAACCAATCGAGAGGACAAGAACCCGAAACATCCCATCACAGAACTTAATCCTTATGGTAACAATACCTGGGATAAGTCAAGGTTACCCCTTTAACGAAAGGGAGAAGAAGTTA